>JAVYIG010011042.1:0-63935 GCA_035222895.1 Strongylocentrotus droebachiensis
GGGGCAAATATCCTTGTTAAAAGAGAAATTATCAGAGGTGAAGGGGGCACTGACCAGATATGAAAACGGGCACTTATGGTAAAGAAACAGGGGCACTTATCATAAAGCAAATTTTGCATTTGTTGAAAGAAAAGGGGCACCGATCAGATTTTAATAGGGGCATTTATCGGAGGTGAAAGGGGGCTTTTATGAGAAGGGGGAATTGGCTCTTATTTTTGTTTAAACGAGACACATGTTGAAATAAATGTGGCACTTATCAGAGATGATATAAGTGGTAATTATGAAAAGGGAAAGGGCACTTATAAATAGGAAAAAGAGCATTTATTAGAAAGGATAAGGGGCACGTGTCAAAATAAAAGGGACAGTTATTAGAGGTTAAAAGGGGCACTCATCAGAGATGAAAAGAGTACTTATCAGGAGGGAAAGGGGCACTTGTCAAAGTAAAACGAGCATCTCTCAGAATTGGATAGGGGCGATTATCGGAGGTGAATGGGCATTTATCTGAAGTAAAAAGGAATAACTTCTCGTACCTGTAAAGGTTATTTACCAGAGATGAAAAGGGGTTCTCATGAGAATTAAAAGGAACACTTTTCTTAAGTGAAAACGAGGCATTTATGAAAAGGGGAAAGAGCTATTTTAATGTAGGAACTTATCAGGAAAAGAGGCACGTGTCAAAAAAGGGCACTTATCAGAGATCAAAAGGGGTAGGGGGGCTTTTCCTATGTAAAAATGGGCACTTGGGGGTACTCTGGGGGGGGGGGGCTCTGGGCCTAGCTATATATCATATTTGAAAGGTGCCGAAACTAGTTGAAAATAAACTAAAAGAATGCATAATTTAGTTGTAAACAGAAAGTTCCGTCTGCTTGGATTTTTTTAAATAATTATTATTTGTTTTATTTGTTATTCCTACAGTCTTTTTACACGCTTCCTCCGCAATGGAACATATCCTGGAACGAAAAAGAACGAAATTGTTGGTTTAATAATTACAATTATATCTCATGCCTTCGATCACATGAGTCTATTAAAATATCTAAATAGCTGATAGTAAACCCCATTCCATATAATTATGATATAAATATAAAAGCCTATTTCTTTCGAATGCAAGGTATATTATTTTATTCAATAAAAGATTTTTATTTTTATTTTTTTAGGGTGTGATCTCTTTCCATGACCATAGCAGCCCCATGACTATAAGCTTTTATATGCAATAAATTTCTTTTAAAAGGAAGTGAATACACATGTGGAATTTTCCATGCAGACGTGTCGTTTCCGGAGGACTGGGGGACAGAATTTAATTTCTCAGGAGGGAGGCAGTCGATCATTCCCTCTCTCCCTCACCCCGAAAATTTGCGAACACACAATAAAATAATAAAGTATAATAATTAAAATACAAAATAAGAACAAAAATAAAACAAATAAGTGGAACAGTAAACAATATTCAGGTTCTGAAGTACTCTTTATTAAATGCAAAGTTATGGTAATAGATCTTTTTTCTCGGTCGCTATATGCCTAAGTAGTTAAAGTGTGAACAACACTCGGACGGCCGAGCTTGAAAACAATTTCAGTAGCATTGTGTTCACTTCAAGAGTTTAAACCTTTGTCCATTGTCTTGTTATTGTAGGCCTACCTATTCTTATAATGGAGTGCCCTTTTATTATTTTCTCCCCCCCCCCCCCCAATTACAAAAAAATCCAACGCTCTTGCCCATGTATGCCTCAAAAATATATTCAAATTCATCTCCTGTCGTAATTTGAATAATTATTTGTATTTAAATTGATAAATGCGAAATAACATTAAAAAATGTGGGCATGGCAAAGGGGTCGACACTGGCGCACTGATGGGGGGGGGGGGGGGTCTTGGGGCAGTTACCCCCCTTACCCCAATTAAAATCCAAACGTGGTTTATTACTAATTCGCCATCAGTGATTTACAAATGTTGCTGACTAAATGACATTGTTTTCCACGTTTTTTTTCTCACCGTTATCCGCCATATATCGGGACCCCCCCAAAAAAATTAGTCTCATTACGCCACGGGGGGGGGGGGGGGGGGGGGGTCAAGGGCCTTTGACTGTGCCAAGAAGTTTGCAAGAATTGGTTGGTGATGACGCATACGTGTGCGCATGTCACAAAATCATCAATAACATCATTGCAATAATCTTGTATACCATATTCATAAAAGTATTATGCAATTGTCATTATATTATAGTAGATATTTCTCTATCATTGTTATCATTGCAAAATATTTTACGTTCAACCCCCTCTTCAAAATTATGTTTGACTTTTGAAGAAGGAAAAAAACACATAGAAACATATATATATATATGAAAACAGCTACATCAAGTTTGTTCCCGATCAAACATCTTTATTTTTGTCAATTATGTAAATACATTGGAATTTGATTGTGACTTATATTTGACTCTTTAAAAAAAAGTATGTAGGCCTTATCTGATTTGATTCTTTTAATTGTTGATAGTAATTTGTAAACAAAACACTGATTAAAACCTATGTCAAGGGTAATATAAGCGCCGATTAGCCTCTACTGCTCTTGCAAGAGACTGTCCCATCCTCCGCCCCCCCCCCCCCCCCCTCACAAAAAAAAAAACGCGACCGCTCCCATACGTATAGCGAGTAGAAAGAAATAGTTGTACCACCAGAATTTGAGCTCGTTCATAGGTCAAATTCATGGAGTGCCGAATCCCTTACTCCCGTTAAGATTGTATGTGTAGGGCAAAACGTCGGATCGTGCGCGTCTTTACCGTCGCAACTACGCCAATACATTATTTCGCTGACTCCTAAAAAGTTGCAAAGTATACATCATAGTGAAAGTGTAGGTTGAATCAGCGAATTGGGTTTTGGTACATCTTGTTGTTGACTTCCGCTAAATCAAGCGGCTTGTAATTTTAGGAGTGGCTTTTTGGCAGTTTCATCGAGCACCGATGACAAAAACGTGAGTGTGTTTCTTGTAGTTAAAATATAATCTTGATATGACTGATATTTTGATCTTGATGAGTTAAAAACCGTAAATTTGTATTGTATTTTTGTTGATAGTGTGTTCTTGCTCCATCGTAGATGGGATTTATAAATGGAAAATTCTTCCAAGCACAGCGTGAGTCAGGGGAGAAGCAGTTTACGAATTCAGCGGACTCTGCATGCTTCGCATACCGGAGGGTGCCCCCGTGCACGTCGGCGAGCTAGAGGTCAAAGCCTGTAGCCTGCAGTGATATCTGATTGCAGTTCGGGTTCCATGGCATTGCCATTGCATTTTCGCAAAAAACATTAGCAAGGAGTCAAGGACAAACAGTTGAGCTTGATTTGCACATCAGGAATTGAATAAAGATAATGAAGACATAGATCTAGATCGAGGCCTATAGGCCTACCCCTTTCTTATTTAGGAATTCTGACACTGACAGATAAATAACTTCTGAATCAATCTGATTAAGATTTTAAGAACAAATTATTCTTGCATTGTGATTGAGACTTAGATCATCTAGTATAGTTGAGCTGAGAATGAGATGCGGCCATGTGGTTGGACCAAGACTAAGCCTTATTATAGGGCATCGTTTCATGAAACTGTCATAGATCTACTCATAGTCATACTCATACGTCACTCATAGACTAGTCTAGAATCTAGATCTAGTCTAAGTACAAGTTCACTGACATCCCATTGAAACGTTTGTTAAAGTAACTTGAAAAATGTGTATTCAAAATTATGTTTGTACGGTTTTATGAAACGATGCCCTGGTTAATTGGAGTACTCCTGGAGCATAGCCACTGTTTACACAGGGGGAGTTAATCTGTAATTGTACTTAATTGTCAGCATTTTGCCAAAGAAATGGAGGAAGATGGAGAACAAGAACAAAAGAGGAGAGAGGGGTAAACCAGAGAAGGGGGAGGGGGGGGGGGGGGGGGGGGTTGGAGACGTGGTTTACATTCCCATCAGTATACCGTTTAGAGTTGGACTTCATGCAATGATGCTTTGTAGGAGCTACAATGTTAGGAGTGGTTTAGTTGTCATTTTCAAAATTATTGTATTTGAAATGAAAGGTAAGGAATCATGATGGAGTAGGACTAGGAAGAGAAGAAGGAGGAGCTTGACATTACTAGCAGTTGTCCGTAGTTTGCGCTGTCAGTTGCCATTTTTACAGCACCATGGCATGAGCACTTATTGAGTTTTTATTGGATAATGTTAAATGTACTACAAATGTACATGGATATAAGAATAGAAACGTTTTTGAGGAATATATCGTATCATTAAGAAAACCAACATTTATCACAGAGACAGAGTCTGAGGCAAAGTCACTTGTACAATGTAAGAAGTTAAGAACATATAAAACTAAGGGTCGATTCAGATAAGAGTTATTATAGAGGCCAAACAGTTTTAGCAAGCTTGAAGCAGAACAAGAACTAGAATGATGTCCCAACCAACTCTATCTGTGAGCCATAGTTCATAAAGCATTAAAATTTATGGTGCGGCAAACTGATATTTTTATGGTTTTTGACTGGTTTGATTATAGAGAAATGATGAATAACAGATCATCTGCATCATTGTATTTTGTACCACTGCTATGGTGTCACTCTTTTCTGTTTGTAATTTGCATTGAAATAAATTGATGAGCAGAACTGCACAACTACATATTGTTAAGATGGCGGAAAATAATTTTTTGTATTTTTACAATTTGGATGTGAAAAGGTATCGGAAAGCATTCTCAATGTTGTTCCATTCTCACTGTTTGATGTTAATGAGCCTTTTAATAGCATTAAGCACTGATTTTGTTGTATCTGTGTCATCACTGTCCACTTGTGCTCGATACAGTTTCCACATAAACCATAGGAGACAAATTCAGATCGATTTATACTTTCATTATGGCTATAAATAAAATGTGACTGGCCATTTGATATTTTGATTTGTACATACATGTACTACAGTACATGTGTGTGTAGGCATGGGACAGTTTTGGCAATGTCAAAATGACACAGTTGCTGTTTTTGTGAAAATGGCTTTGCTCTGCATACATGTGTACGCTTTCCTATAAGGAATCCCTCCTTTCTGCCTGTCCCAAATGCTCTCATAAATTGCCATTTTGTTTGTTATCACTATCTTGTTTTTTTATCATTCCATTCTGTATTTGAATTTTTAAATGTATTTATGAAGAGTGTTGAATAAACTTTGAATTACCGGTAAATAAATTTTGAATTGAATTTTGATGAGATTTTGGCAAAATTACTCTTCAGAATATATTGAAAAATAGATTTGTATTCATTATAGGAATATACATTTAAATTATGTCTTTGACAATTTCAATTCGAAGCTGAAGGCCATACAATACATACATGTACACTGTAACTATACAGTAATAACAAATATTGAATGCATTCTGTCATAATATTATATATTCACCATTTCACTTGTAATTTCAGTATTTCCCTTGTGAAATTATATTTCAACCTTGGTCTGCAACCACAGTATGTAATCACTTGGGAATTTCAGAATTTGTTGGTTCAGATGTTTGAATTAAACTCAGTATTCCGGAACATTCAATCTTGATATGCACATGTCTTATTTACTGTACAGTACATTGATTAAATTCCTTTTCTTTTTCTTTTTATCTAGTACTGATATGTCCCTTTTGAATTCTGTGTGCGTGCGGTGCCACGCCGGTTTCAGACAAGATGAGCGGATTGTCAACTCTCACGGTGAGGTCTGGCATGAGCAGTGCTTTGTGTAAGTATACAATAACATATCTTGCTTAAAGTAGTCACCCACAGAATCAGAAGTGTTTTGAATTGATGCAAAATTCATATCATTGCGAAGTGTAAGCCTTACTGATCAAATATAAAATCTTCCCTCTTCAAAATATGTTTGGGGCCCGCAGTGATCATCTCTCAAAATTGTTAATTTTGAGATAGAGTTTTTCTGCCATCAGTGGTCCTTTGTAAAGCGTCAAGAATTGTGATGTCACATGCGAGACGCAGCAAGCCACAAAATTGCATTTTACGCCTTTTCATGACATCTACATTGTATGTAATTTTCTTAGCAAATCATTCATGTTTTCAAGAGAAATTCTTTCCATCCATACCCCGTAAATCTCCGTGTATAAGGCGCACCTGTGTATAAGGCGCACCCCTATTTTGGGGGCATAAAAAAAAAAAAAAAAAAAAAAAAAAAAAAAAAAAAAAAAAAAAAAATCATTTTTTTTTGTTTTGTTGTTGTTATTGTTTTGTTGCCGAAAACCCACCAAATAATAGTAACAATGTCGTTGTAGAAGAATGTGTGTAAGATCATTAATGTAAATTAAAAACAGGTCCAGACTCTTAAGGCTTCATGATACCAAGTGTCCCACACCAGCCTCATCACATCAGCTAGCAGAAGCACTGTGTTCTATGCCAAACATCAATAGTCATGCATGATATGAATAGAATCCTCTAAATTTCTGACAATAGAGTACCTAGGATAGAACCTTGTGGTACACCATTTGTTATAGATAAAAAAATTGAGGAATTATTAAAAACTACATTTTGAGATCTATTAGAAAGATTACTTTCAAACCAAGATGACAGACAAATTTGAGTGTTGTTGTAGTTTCCGAGTGGTGAGTCAACACACTGATTACTGAGCTGGGAGACATTGCCAGGCATAGCGCCATAAATCGAAATCGGGAAGGGAAAAAAAAAAAAAAAAAAAAAAAAAAAAAATCTGTATCTGTGTATAAGACGCACCCCCGATTTTCAAATTTTTTCGGCGCCAAAAAAGTGCGCCTTATACACGGAAATTTACGGTATACACATGTAATTTGTCCATAATTGTCAGTTGTCATGAATTTTCTTTGGGTGACTTCTTTAAAAATCTGAAGGATCCATGTAACACCAAAATAACTTACCCAAGACAGATTTCCAAAAGACTGGCCGAAAAGTGGTCAAGAATTTAAAGGGCCTACATGTATGTACATGTATGGGGCGCAGTCTAATAGTCTTGCAGTTCAGACCCTGGGTAATGTGTTACGACTTTCAAGGGTCTGTGTATAGACTCTACGGAGACTACCGGTACTGTAATTGATGTTCTCAAATCTGTCTTGGGTACGTTTCGGGCAGGTTACCTCCAACGCCAATTCCAAACCTATATGTGGGGGGGGGGGGGGGGGGGGCTACATGTACATGTACATCAAGAGGTGCACCCAGATGTTACCACTGGCATTATTGTAATAATGCGCAATTTTTAGACAGCAAAATGCATACATGAAGTCTTCGTCCCCTTCCCCTCCCCCTTCCAACGGATCAATACCATAGTCCTTTTCTAGCTCATTATTGTTTGGCTCATTATGCACATGAAGGCGTAATGCTACTTGTGTATCAGTACATACACATCTACGTACATTGTTGAACAATGTAGGCTTGTATTAATGCACTGATTTATTGGTACATATACTGTAGACCAAACATGCAGTGAACAATTAAATTATTCAGACCCCTTGTAAATTTGACGTATTACATGTACATGTACATGTATATATGGCATTCTCCAAAAATGGGAACTAATCAATTATCACTAATATAATTACAAAACTTGGTGAGGGTATAAATAATTTAGTTGTCAAAGATAAACTTGAGTTGTGGTAAAAAAAGAAAATAAATTCTCACAGAATCTAACGAAAGTTACACTGAATATTCAAGATTACAAATAAATGTCATTTGCCAAACAATTTTGGTAGAAAATGTACACTGGCTGAGTAAGATATGGAAAATCAAGGTTAGAACTTAGTAGCCCTGACACCATTTTTGTAGTCCCATATACATCTTTCTGTTTACAGTGCTTATTACTTTACCAAGACTGGGGCAAATTTATTATGATTTTGTTGACTCCAGAACCTTGCAGTACACATCAATACTGTACAGGTTGTACATGCTACCTGATCCATTCCACACCTTTCCTTTCAAAATGCAATCGCACGGCCAGAACTCAACTTTATCTTTAAATTTATATAGCAAATATAATGAAAGTACAATGTAACCTGGCTTAATTTCTGTCCATTTCTTCATCTGTATTCTTGTTCATGTTATTTGTTCTTTTGTATACAGAGTATGATGCACATATTACTATTTGATTCAATTCAATTCATTAGGGTTTGTTGACATTTAAAATATGATGCACTGTAATGACTGTGACTGTACATGATTACTAAGATTAAATATGTATGGTACAATGTATGTATCAAGTTTTCAATGTAGCATAGTTAACATAAATGGGTACATGTAAATGTTAATATTAAAACATCAAAGTCATGAAAACAAACAAACAGATGAGTCTATAAAACAAACTGTAATTGTGTAATATGAATTGGGTAGAAAAATAGTAAAGAAATGTATTTAATAGTTGAAATTAAGCAAGAATTTGAAATAGGCCAAATGAAATATACATGTATTATAAATTTATAAATTGTTAAATGGGTTTAAAAGTACTGTAAGTGTTCTTGAGGGTGAAACTGAAAGATATACATACACATGTGTTATACTTATTGTACAGTGTACAAAGTGTTTTTACATGATACATATTGTACACCCACTGTACATGTAGATCTCACTAGCTTTTTATAGACACACCCTCCTCTATATCTACACTGTATATAGAGTGACAAAGTATGTATGGAATGGATGACTGGTAGACTCGTTCATTTACTCTGCGCTTAAAGCCAGAGATTTCAGCATAGCCTAGTTTAAAGGCTTTGAATGTCTTGTGTGGATAAATGGGTTGATGAAAGGAGGCTAGCCTGGCTAGAAGCTTATCAGTTTTAATACCAGCCCCCCCCCCCTTAAACAAAATGGTGGTGAAAATCAGTTGTGTGGTCAAGAAAAGTGAATACAATTCACCATCATGTATGGACATACATGTGTTGTAGGCTGCATGTACATGTACATATTAAAAAAAAACATATATATTTTGGACATGTACAAAGTATGTAAATGTAAAGGAATAGAATACAGCACTTCAGTCATTGCAGTGTATCTTACAAATGTATGAACATTGCTGTATGAATTAGACATGTAGGGAACCAGATTCAACCAGTACAAAACCTGAAATACATAGGCCTATGTATACACACACACACAACAACAAATACTTAATAGTAAAATATGGAGATGCAAAACATTTTTTCGTTTGTTAATTTGACCAGAAATTTCAGTTATCTGCCTACAATTGATGATACAATAAGTATTCTCTTCATTTTTGTAAAACTTTTTTTAAACGTAAATAACATCAAAAACTGTGCTACGGGTATGCATTTATGCTGTAGCTGGCCTACATAATATACATGTACATGTAACTTCTGGATTGTTGAAAGGGAATAATAAAGGTAGTATGGATGAAAGGCTAGAGGGTAATCACCCAGGGCATGTCATGGAGGTGCTGTAGATAGATACAATCTCCTACTCATTAATCAGCAAGGCCTGCTAGCAAGTTAATGAACCAATTTTACACGGCCGCGTTCACTGTACTTGCACATGATGCATAGTAGGGGAATCCATCTCACTGTATTAGAGGGGGTACTGCAGCCTACACAAAGGCCTACACGTTCATTTTACAAGCATTATGTATTACATATAGGTCAAATAAAGTTGATTATTTCCCCCATCCAAATTTTATCTAAAATAAAGAAGATGGGATAACATGTTCTGGCACATATACAGTGTAGTTATATGATCAATTTCATGTTTTTTTCAATTTTGTTTTTTGGGGGGCTTATTTTCTTGTTGTCTTTTTGATAACATTTTTCAAGCATATACAGAGGCTTTAAGTAAGTTGAAGTTCCAGTACATGTTTACTCAGATTAATTTTATTTCATTTTGAAATAACACAGGCATCAAACAAAAACAACAACAAAAGGTGTACATTGTAGGTTCAGTAAAGAAGCAGTATTTGGAACAAAAAAACTAAGAATACACCCTGTATATGTATTTTTACATGACCTTACATATATACGTACTTGAGTAGGCCTTTGAATATTGGCTGCACATGCACATTTATGCTTGTCATCTATGTTTACATGTAATTTTGTCATATTAAACATTCTTTCACGAGACAAAAGTACATGTATTCAAAGATGACAAGCATACATGTAAATGTGCAATTGCAGCAAACATTCTGATAATGTTGAACGTAATGTGTTAGTCATGCTAGCGAAAGGATTCAAAGTTCACATTGAGTTCTTATAATGTAAACATGTCAGCATTACTTGCACAAATTGTGGCAGTACATACATACATCACTCATCAAGTTGGGTTGATGGACTGAGTCCTCCCCCCCCCCCTCCATCTAAACAAGCAGATCCTGTACCATTGTCCATTGTATGCATGTTGATAGTGTGTCTGTATCAAGAGATTATCAGCGTTTAGACACCGAATTTAAAAAGAAAGAAAAAAATATATCCTGACACATTTCTCTAAAGTACAACTACTGTATGTATACTGGTAGTGAGATATTTTGATGGAATATTACTTAAAAGTTTGAAACCCAGTGCATCATACCCTCAACAATATTTGTTTCATGATTCTCATATTTTACGATATGGTACATACAGAACAAGATTACTAGAATGCAAGATAACCTTTAAATCATGTTTTGTATTTCTGTAATCATACACATACATTTAAATGTATACCGGTAGTTCTTTCACACATGACCTGTTATACATACTGTACATGTACATGTACATGTACATGTACAGTGTATATCTCCACTAAACAAACAGAAAAAATACAAATTCAGATCAAATATAATGACAGCTAGTGCACTCTACTTTTCTACTACATGTAGCCTATCTGATAGGCGTCAGGCTAAATGGCAAGTGTACTAATCGCGTTATGGAGACTGACATCGGCGCGGGCGTCAGCCCGAACGCCTATCATCACTGGTCAACTCATCATTATTCATATATGTGTATCGTACATGTATGTGTGACGAGCGTATGCTCATGCATGATTCATATAAAGACTAGCCTTATTTGGTGATCGATCACTTTGATTCAACCAATCAAATATCATCTCCAGGTTCCCCATCGCTCATTGATGATTGGCCTATTTTGGTCCATGCTACATACATGTAAATATTCATAAGAGAGCTTTACAGGGGGTTTGTAGATTTTCTACGAACGAAACATGGTACATAAAAGAAAATAAAACTTTTCGCATGCACCAGTGATGATAGGCGCTCGGGCTGACGCCCGCATTGATGTCACTCTCCATATAAACGCGATTAGAATACTTGTGAAGCCCGACGCATATCGGATAGGCTACTTTTCTACATGATCTTGTGTACATGTAGCTTGTAGCATACACTTTAGTAAGCATTCTTATTTCTTAGGGCCTTTTTCACCCTTCCTTGCCATTCATCTAAATGTTTTCATGTACACATGTGCCAAGTGTACCCCAAGGCTGCATACATGTACCGCACCCCCATGTTTACCATCCCTCAACATGGTTAATGACATTTTAATGAATGTTTAATTATGTTTGCCTTATCACCCACAGCTGTGCCCAGTGTTTCAGGCCTTTTCCAGAAGGAGTCTTCTTTGAGGTGAGTCAGTCACTGCCAGTCTTGTTTCAAGACAAACTGGGTTTTCTTTTATCAATAAAGTATATTTTAGTGAATCTGGAGAGTGCATACATGTACTTAATACAGTGACTCAAGTTGTCACTCTGTTATGAATAGGGGATGATAGGGGTTAGTCTATAAATACATATACTTCGTACTCAAAATTATCTGGCCTAAAATTATTCTTTGGAAAGAAGGAACGTCTGTCATAATTTATGGGTGAGACTAGTTATCTACTATTTTTCTGAGACTCTGTGAGAGATAGCAGACCACATAATAATGTTTTAATTCACTTACACTTTATAAGGTTCCTGGTACGTACATGTATATACAAAATGATCAGTTTGTGTTGACAGAAGGAAAATTTGGCAGCAAATCCAGCTGAAGATTTTGAGTACCGGTACTGAATAGTGTGTTTGGACTTGAAAGGTGTACACTGTACATTTGTTTCCAGAACCAGAATTTGAGAAATACATGTAGTACATATGTTCCTTTATTGTGGGTTTATTCCGACGCATATAATTCAAGCCAAATACGTGATTCAAACAACACATACAAAGGTACGGTACATACATATATATAATGATAATAATAATTGGATTGACACTGTGAATATTGCTTTTCCAGAGGATATAATGGGGCATCCCTTAGTCTATCAACAAATTAAGAAGAATTGTAGACGAAGTCAAGTATTATTTTTCTTAGAAATGCAGGCAGTCTATTCCATAGGCGTTGGGCGACTGATTGAAAGGATCCAAAGCCAACCCGTATTATATGCCAAATACAGCGTGTATCTCTTTTGAAATTTATTTTTATGATAAACTTGTGTAAAAAAAACTTAGTGGCCTAAAAGGGTTAATTTAAGCCTTTATATTGTTTGTCAAAATGTGTAAAGGCGCATACAGTATTCAATCTTTCAATATTCTGTTGGTATCTTGTTTGACATAATCTTTTTCCTGTCTTTTTCTCTCATCTCTTTCATTCTCTTGATATTTTGCTTAATATTACATTACCAGAGATGCCAACTAGTACGGATTTTCCGTAATTGGTCCGGAAATTAACGACCATTACGGCAGTACGGAATGTTGTCTAAAAATTATTTTTTTTTTTTTTTTTTTTTTTTTTTTGCGCATAGGGATCTATCGTAGCAAGTGCTGTACAGTATGGTGGCCATCCAGCACTCGCTGCATGAGAAAGATGGAAAATTATCAAGTATTCTCTTAATAGAAGCCAATTTTTCATTGAAAACTTATGTGTTGTGATGAACTGAAAATCAATATTTAGCAACTTTGTGCGAGTAAAATCACAACAAATTTCAGATAATCATGCGCGCATGCGTCCGCTTGCCATTCTTTTAAGATTCATGGCGCCGCATAGGAAATTACTGATTTATTCCCCCAAATTACTGATTTTGAGCCTTATGGTTACCGATTTGCTCTGAAAGGTTGGCATCCCTGCATTACATGTACCTCTTTCTCATCCCTTTTATTATGTTTTTTCTAGTTTGAGGGCAGGAAATACTGCGAGCATGATTTCCACGTCCTGTTTGCTCCTTGCTGTGGGAAATGCAGTAAGTATAGTGTTCACTTCAAAGGAAATAGTCAGCAAGAGGTTCAACAAAATCCTTTATATGAGTTCATGTACAGTTTGTAGGACTCTGCGTTTGCATGAATTAAATGTAATATTTTTAGTCAATAAAACATCAATTTTTGCATCTGAGTATTAAAGAGACTCACCATACACCTATAGCAAACATGTAATAACGTAGCACTTTGTTGCTACATGTATAATGAGAAAAAAAAAACTACATGTACATGTATATAAAATACTTTATTTTGGATTGGATTGGATAGGATTCACAATTCAAATAGATAGTCTCAAAGTCTTTCTTAGACATCTTACATTTACATTACATTAATCTGCATTTGCCACACTCAACCCAGGTGAGGTAAATGAATACCGGGTAGGATTATTCCTTAAACTTGACTGCGCGCTGATTTTATTATTACATGTTCATGAGCTATTTTTCATATTTTTATTGAATATACATGTATGTACATTTAGCCAATATATTTTATAAATGCCATTCAGGAATTGAATTGTTATTTTCTTTATTATAAGCCAGAGCTGAAGATTTCCTGTAAACAACCATACATTAATTTATTTGCAGTGTGCACTGTCTTTAATTACATACATTTGTATGACAGGCATCACTCATGTCCTGTACAGTAAGTGCCACTGTAAATCACCCTGTCTGAAACTTTCTTTTTAAAACTGTAATCAAATTTCATTTCATCATCTTTAGAAATGTACTTATCCCTGTAATAGGCCATTAGTTAAGAGAGTGGATGCAAATTACACTTGAATACTACAAAATACCTTCTTAAACAGAAAGTGAAAATAATATCTAATGTGTATCCATTGATGTTATTGAATGAAGATTGACTGCTTCTGATGCCCATTATGTTGTTCAACAAAGAAGAGAAAGTGAAAATGTCATCTAATGAAAGTAAAATAAGTAGTTTAGATGTCATAGTTGAATACATCTGTTGTATTCATGATAATCTTAAACAGAGAAAATGTAACCATATCGCTCCTGTTTTCACGAAGTGACGGTAGTGAGGAAAATCCGCACGCAAATTGTATGCGATTTTCATTCACTACCGTCAATTCGTGAAAATAGGGACGATATGTGTACATGTAATACCCTGAAATGCCTGAATTTAAACGAAGTTGTTGAAAATACATGTAGCTTCACCATATCTGTTGTGCTATTTACTTTCTTCAAGAAGAAACAGAACATGAAATATATTTGTTGATATTATAATCATGTACATGTATACTTGTACCTAAATGACCTTGGTGAGAATATCTTTGATACATCTTTGATACATCTTTAAATAGGCAGTCTGCTATATTCCCTTTATGTACCTGATACAAACATGTACACAGACATGCAGTCTGCTAAGTTTCCTTGTTTGTCTAAGGCCATAGGCAAGCTCATAATACACAATAAACAGATCATTTCCTCGCCATGTATAGATGATATTTTCACTAAAAAAAATGTTATTCCAACTTCCTGCATTACCTGTTTTCCTCTCATTGAATTACGAATTATATTTCAGGAAGATTGAAATACCATCCATGTCACCGTTCATAACCTAACCTCTCTCTTTCATCTTCTTTGTCCCCTTTTATTCTTCTCCTTCTCCATATCACTTTGTCTTATTTCCTGTCCTCCTTTCTTCTCTTCTTTTTCTCCTTCTTATCCTTCTTTTATTTTTCTTCTTCTCCTTTTTAATATCACTTTGTCTTCTTCCCTCTCTTCCTCTTTTTTCTCCTCTTTCTCCTTCTCATTCTTCCTCTTCTTCTTCCCTTCCTTGCACAATATCTGTACAGTCTTTTCTTTTATTTTCTCTCTTTCTCTTCAGATAAGTTTGTACATGTAATACATGTAGTTTATCAGATCAAATGAGTACATTTACAACATGTATGTGATGGTTACTATAAAAAAAAGCTTGTATAAATGTATAAATCAATATGTATAAAGTATCTAACTCACATGTTTTTAATCCTCTTTTCTCCATCTTTAGATGAGTTTGTGATAGGGCGTGTGATCAAGGCTTTGAATAATAGCTGGCATCCTCAGTGCTTTCTCTGTGAGCTGTGTAACTGTGAGCTGGCGGATACAGGATTTGTGAAGAATCGAGGAAGGTAAGACTATATTATCTTACTTATTTTGCATTCACTTGCATCCCGTTCATATTTCAGGAGCTTAGATTTGCAAAAGTACACATCTTGAAAACTCCATCATCATGTGCATACATGTATAACTTGTGGCTAATATCTTTGTGAGCTGCGATGACGTCACTCACAGGACCAGTATACAAAACAAATTCCAAAGGTCCCATTACCAAGCCCTGTGGTACCCCCAAGTCAGAGAGAATTCATTTGATTTGGCTCCGTTTAAGATTACAATTTGCTTCTGGTTCTCGAGGTATGACTTTAGCCAATCAACATCAACATGTCATGGTTGATTGTATCAAAGACTGCTGAATAATCAAGCACCACCAATATAATATATGATAATGTAATATAATTCATTGCAGATTGTTTCTTGATTTGTTATTTATTCACGCCATATGAATGGGGAAAGCAGGAATCAGGTTGAACTCACTAATTGACACTGTCAATAGCATTGTCGATGACATTCTCAGTGATAATCCCAGTCATACAAACCTTAATGATCATAGGAGTGGGCTCTCATGGGAAATTTCGACATTGTTTGTAAACAAAATAATAATAATACTTGATAATAAAATAATCCCAAGTTGTTTCATAATAATAATAATAATAATGAACATTTATAATGCGCCATGTCTGTCAAAATTTACATTCCAAAGCGATACACAATATAATCTCACCCAAGCTAGTCGCCGCTGCTATTCTAATTTTCGTAATATAAATTCCAAAAGGGTGTTGGTAACGTAGAGACTCCGTCGATAATGAAAACTTTGCCGGAAGAAGAACAATTCATCAATAATGCACATTTGTGCTTTAGACGCAATCAAGATGGTGCCGAGTTGTATATTGTCCAGCATCAAACTACTGCATATTGTGGCATTGATATACATTTAAAATTTCCATAACAACATTCAGTCAAGCGTGCATAGAATGCAAAAATAATGTGTTGATTGATAATGATAGGCATCGCCTATAACACCAGCGGCAGGGGGTGCAGACATTATATGAGGATGACCCGTTCAAGGTCGTGATTGTCATCAAAATATTCAAATAGCATTGTAGAGACGATGAACAAATAAGAATAATAATACAATGTCCTTAATCGTAAGAAAGTTCACCTCTCTTGGCTAAATCACTGAACAATGGAATCAACCGAGTGGATTCAACTGTAAAACAAATTTTCATAACCTCTGAAAGCATCAGTACATATACATGTAGAACAAAAGTCCACTGCTTCCTTTCGCTTCATTTACATCAGACAAATTTATCACCTTCTTTCCATCTCCATTTTGCCTATAACACTTCCTGTCACAAACTTATGACCACCTCCCATACTACAAAATCTACCCACACGCATTTGTTTCTTCTTTTAATTTTTTTTATATCTGTTCAGTGTTAAAAATCCAGAAATGTTCATACTCGAAGCGATGCAAAATATATCTCACCCGACATACAAGCCAGCTGCTAATGTGCTATTCTAACTTTCGTAATATAAATTCCAAAAGGGCGTTGACAACGTAGAGACTCCGTCGATAATGAAAAGTTTGTCGAAAGAAGAACAATTCATCAATATACAATGCTCATTTGTGCTTCAGACGCAATCAAGATGGCGCCGAGTTGTTAACACTTCCTCTCATAATCTTATGACCACATATCGTATAACAAAGTCCAACCTAAAACATTTGTTTCTTCTTTTTAATCATTTTTATTATTTCTGTTCCGTGTTTAAATTCCAGAAATGTTCATACTCAAAGCAATACACAATATATCTCACCCGATATACAAGCCAGCTGCTAATGTGCTATTCTAACTTTCGTAATATAAATTCGAAAAGGGCGTTGACAACGTAGAGACTCCGTCGATAATGAAAACTTTGTCGGAAGAAGAACAATTCATGAATATACAATGGTCATTTGTGCTTAAGATGCAATCAAGATGGCGCCGAATTGTTAACCCTTCCTCTCATAAACTTATGACCACATATCGTATTACAAAGTCCACCCTTAACATTTTTATTATTTCTGTTCCATGTTTAAATTCCAGAACTGTTCATACTCAGAGCGATACACAATATATCTCACCCGATATACAAATCAGCTGCTATTCTACCTTTCGTTATATAAATTGCAGAAGCAAGTTGACAACGTAGAGATTATGTCGATAATGAAAACTTTGTCGAAAGAAGAACAATTCATCAATATCTAATGCTCATTTGTACTTCTTGAGCCTTTCCTCCGGAGATAATCTTCAAGTGGGATATCCAACTCTGCGTTTAGCATCTTGTGGAGTGTAGTTAGCCTTTGGGTTAGGCATTTTCTCTCTACATTGTCCCATTTCAGCGTTGTTAGCCTTTTGGTTACACTGGACCGGGGAGTGAAGTCACCGAAGACGAACCTTGCTGCCCTTTGCTGCACTTCTTGCAGCAGATCCCTATTTATCTTGGTTCCAGGGTTCCACGCCGAGCTGGCGTATTCTAAATGGGGTTGAACTACATGTACATTATGGACTTGTAGAGATTCCCTTTCACAGTTCTTGAGCAGGAGGAGAAATTCCTTTTATGGAAATAAAGCATCTTTGTTGCTTTAGTTGCAACATTACTGGACTGCCTGTCCTATTTTAGGTTATTTTGGATGATAACTCCCAAGTATTTATTCTCTTTAACCTCTTCAAGGGGGCTACCTATCATCTGGTACTTCTACGGTAGTCTGTCTTCCCAGGATTTAGTTTTCTGGAGACCCTCTTTACTTAACCACTTTGATGAGTTGAATGTCATACCCCACTTGCTTGACCATTCTAGCAGATTGTTCAGGTCAGTCTAGAAGGAAACTACATCTTCAGGGTTAACGATAGGCCTGTACATAATACAGTCGTTGGCACATAGCCTGGGGGAATGTGCCAGACTGTACAATGTCGTTTATGTAGTGGATAAACGGATGTGGGCCAAGGACTGTCCCTTGCGGCACTCCGCTGAAAACAGGCATCCATGGTGATGTTCTCCCATTCACTATTACCCTCTGAACACGTGCCTTCTGCACATGGAAACTGATAAACCACTGTCTTTAATACTTACCATAAATTTCTTTTACAGGGCCTTGTGTCACCCGTGCCATCTGAAGGAGAAGGCGGCTAGCAGCGGCAAGCACATCTGCTACCGATGCCATGGCGTAGTAGAGGAGGATATGCTGATCAAGTACAAACAGGAGCCTTACCATGCCTATCATTTCAACTGCACTCACTGCAGGTTAGTCACCCTTCTCACAGGAGGAGAATAATACACTCTAACCTGTGTATAAAGACCACTCAGTGGAGACATGAAAAGCGGTCTTTATATGCAGGTGGTCTTCAAACACAGGTTTGAATGGGAAGCATTATTTCAAGGGAAAGCAAAATGTGGTTTTAAAAGAAAAAATGGTTTCTCTCAGTCTCGGTCTCTCTCTCTCTCTCTCTCTCTACCTCTACCCGTATTTAAAGACCACACAAGAGATCACACTGATAATTCTGGGATGATTTCACTGAGAATCTGTGTTCATTATTATAGCATTCTGAGTTTCGTATAAGTAATTGTTAAGTATGTTGAAAGCAATATAACATTAATGAGAAGAAATAATAATGATAAATGGAGAGAGAGAGAAAGAATAACGAAAAAAAGCAGAAGAATACCAAAAGAAAAATAGACACGCTTGTAATTTAAGGGCCTAAACATGGATTTACATGCATATGTTATGTATGTATGTACTAATGTTTCTTTAATATATTTTCTTCATGTTTAGTGAGGAGTTGAACGGCACAGCGAGAGAGCTAAGAGGAGAACTCTATTGCTTGCCGTGCCACGACAAGATGGGTATCCCCATCTGTAAGGCCTGCCATCGACCCATCGAGGAGAGAATCGTCACCGCCCTTGGCAAGCATTGGCATGTCGAGGTAAACAAAATTGGTTAATTAAAAAACAGCACTAATGTCCTTCCGCAAGGCATTAATCTTCATTTGCCACACTCGACCCAGGTGAGGTAAATGGGTACCCGGCAGGAATTAATTCCTTGAAATTGCCCAACATTATCGGTGATACTGAATTGCAGAGAAAATTATATCATGTTAATTCTGTCAATTCAATTTTTAACATTAGTATATTTAGGCTGACGCACTCAGCTTACAAAAGGGAACATTGAATTGAATTGAATTGTATCTAATCTATTAAAGTTGATTTCATAAAGTTAGTGCATATTGTTAACAGTAACAGTCCTGTTTAAAAAAGGAATGAAAGAAGAACTAGAGCCTGTAAAATGGTTCAATTATACTTGAATTCATGGTACTAAAATTAATTCTAGTTACAATTTGAAATGGGAAATACTTTCACTCCTTTGTTTGATTGGAGTCCTGCCACGGTACTAATGTCCTTTGACAAGACATTAATCTACATTTGCCACTCTCCACCCAGTAAATGGGTACCCGGTAGGAAGAAATTCTTTGAATGCATCAGCGCCTCATTGTGGCAGCTCAGCTACAACCTGGGTAAAAATATGATGCCTTGTATTAAGCCCAGTGGAGTATATTCATATCGTAGCTGTGCTATGTAAAAAGATGTATTATTATGTTTATTATTATTCATTTTTACAGCATTTTGTGTGTGCTCGATGTGAGAAACCTTTCTTGGGACATAAGCATTACGAGAAGAACGGCAAGGCCTACTGTGAAACCCATTATAATCAGGTAAGACCATCATAATCCCATTTATATTGGTTGAGCTAGTGTTAAAGCAACACCCAAATCAATGTAAGCAGGATCTAATTTACTTACATTAGCTAGATGACATGATTAAGGAATGGACTCATCAACTATACTCTGCTAAGAATTTAGAGTTTCCGAGATGGAATTAAATATTTTAATATTTCTTATCCCCTTTCTCATGTCAAATCTATCCTGAACAAATAAAACCTATTGTAGGGATTCTAACAGCTAGAAATTAGGAGGGGTTCAAGGTTACTTTAAATAACCTCCAGTATATATATATAAGTCCCAATATATATGGAAAGAAAGAGTTTAATGATTTGTCTTTACTAAGAATAATACAAAAATAGTTAATGCATACAAAGGTAATGATTTGGTTCTGAAACAGTTAAGTTTTATTTTTAAAAGGCAATTGTTTATAAGTTGCTGATCAAGAATATCAATTTATTTTGCAAAATCTGTGTTTTCGTAAAATGGCCTTAATGGCTGGATTTCAAGGACAGCAAATACTTCTTGATGATGACTTGATTTTTTTTTGTCTTTCTGTTTTGTAGCTCTTTGGAAACATGTGCTTCTTCTGTAACAAGGCCATCACATCAGAGAGTAAGTATAATACAGTGAAACCTGCTTAGGAATTCAACTGTACCAAGACTTTGATACTAGACGGGTGTACCAACATATTCAAATTTATGGATGTTTCTTTCCTGGGACCTAGTGACGATTAATTCCATTAATCTGTTATTGATCAATGAACAACAAAACTCAGATCCAGTCTGCATACATTACCTGTTGCTATGTCCGACAAGCCGCTGGCTAGATTTCAGGTTGTCAAGAACAACCTTTGTTTTAAAAGTATGCATACAATATGAATATATTAGTAAACCGGTCTATTGTTTCATTTAGTTTTCAATCCGAAGCTTAAGGTTCAATAGTTAAAATGAGAAGCACTTTACAAGATAACTAAAGATTGTTTTTATGTATACCACACATCTCCTTTCGTTTATCATGTAATATTCATGTAGTACACTAGTAAAGTAAAATAAAAAAAACAATAATAAGTAATTTGGTAAAACTTTACACTGGATATGATGTCAAATAGCTGATATAGGCTGCCGGAGCTAAAGTTTGGGTAAACATTTCCAAAGCTTTTTGGGAAGCGCATAAGGGCGTAATATCATAATGTGTTATGCTCCATATAAGAGCGTATTATGATTATTATTCATTGTTTTTGTATGCTTTGTTTTTGTTTTATCTCTTACAGTGATGTGTACTATGAGTAAGACATGGTGTGATGAACATTTCTTCTGTATGTGCTGCGATAGTCTTCTTACCACCAAGTAAGTCTTCATCCAAGAAAAATAGGGTGATACTCCTAAGAAAGAATCCACAATAATAATAATTATATTCCGCTCTTATATAACGCCCAATACATTGATACAATGATGTGTCTAAGCGCTTGACAGATGTATTATTACCCCGGTCATTGGATTCAGGCTTACCCTCACACAATGTATGCACATTCTCCACTCCCTGGGGAGCATTCGTGCCAGTCGCCATTTTACAAGATATATGCTAGAATTAAAGTGTACCAATTTCAATTTTTCAATTCAAATCTTTATTCAACCTTTATAAACATTTCACATCGTTAATAGAGAATATAACAATTAGGACCCCTAGGAAGCAAAATTCTGGGAAATAGGGGCCCTGTAACAAACAAGAACAATTTAATGAATATAAATAATAACAAATAAAAGACTTGTACCAATCACCTGCAATATTTTGTATACAGCTAGAATGTAGAAAAACAATCTCAAAAACTTCACCCCACATTATATGGGCGTACGGATAAGGACTATGGAGAAGATCAAGAATAACATATAATCTTGTGCACAGAACCCAGATCGGACCATCTGTGAAATGTAAAAACTTTATTTTATGTCAATTGTGACTCCAATGTTTCATGCCAGGACATTTTCATGAATCTGACCTACAATGTACTCACAAAATTTGCAAATATTTCATGGATGCAAAAGTTCCTGGTTTTAATACAAAGTTGTTGCCTTTTTATATCTTGTCTCAACCAGGAATTTCTCCTAAATTGTAGCTTACTGTCTATTTCTTTTTTTGTCTGTTCACAGGAGCAAGTTCATTGAGTTTGACCTCAAGCCGGTCTGCAAACGATGCTACGACCGTTTCCCCAACGAACTCAAGAGGAGACAGAAAAAGACGGAGATGGCCAGCAAAAAGTTTGGCAAAAACGAGAAGTGAAGAGGAGACCTTGATTAGCCTTAGCTAGCCATTATCTCATACTGTATATTTCATCAGATAATCACCTTTCTTTATCAAACAACTCCTAAATGCTATTTTTAGTTGACCCTTTTCTTGTGTATTGTATTTATGGATACTTGACAGATATGCCATATCAGGCTTATTATTAATGGAGCGTATGCATAGTAATATGTTTACTAATATTCAGTTTGATGAATATTTCTGAATGAGTAGTTGTTCTTGATGAACCCGAAAGCTTGGTAGAGGTTTGTCCAACATAGCGACCATGCATCCATGCATTGGTAGAGGTTTGTCCAACATAGCGACCATGCATCCATGCATTGGTAGAGGTTTGTCCAAAATAGCGACCATGCATCCATGCATCCATGCTAATGTTGTCATGTAGAACAGGTGAATTTGAATTACTTCTATTCACGTTGGTTAGTTTTGTGATGGAAGAGAGGGCACTGTTACAGAGTCTTACGATTCAAATGACATCTGTTACATGATCTGCAAAGAAGAATGATGGTGAATTACCCAAACAATTCATGCAATCTTGATAAGAAAGCTAATTATAATTTCTGATTTGAGCGATGTATGTTGAAATGCAGAACACTTAAAAAGCAAATAAATCCTCACGAGAAAATATTGTGTGCTTTATCAGAGCAAGTCTGGTATGAAATTAGACTTAGACTTTATTACGTAGTCTGTCAGACACCACTACCATAATCTCTTGGCTTTTGTCAATTTACTGCCCGTATCATGCTACTCGGGGTATATAGTGACTTGAATTTTAAATAAGGAAAATCAGTTCTTCCATAGCCTTTACGGTATCCATTAATGTATGTGAATTTGTACCCCGAGATGTGATGGGGTACAATTCCATATAGGGAAATGCACAAATGTTTTCAGAAATGGAAACCTATATGAATCTTACCATTTTGTGTTACATGACAAAGACATTACAGAAATAATTTCATTGGATGAATCGTTAGAAATTCAGGAGATTTTAAACACAAGTCTCTGTGTAATACTGCTACCTGTGGTATCTTTAAGATGTTTATAAATGCATAAAGTCAATTGTTTCAACAGGCCTAACAATGTTTTGACATACATGTATCAGTCTCTGGAAATACAACACTTTAATACCTTGCAAAAGTAAAGACTGTTCTGCCTGATGGCATAGAGGGCGGTAGAGCAGATTAGGCACCTTGAATCTGCAAAGATGAATTCTCACATGACGTCCATTTTGTTAAAGACTGCCTATAAGATTCTGCTTTAGATAATGTGAGCCTAATCCCCCCCCCCCAAACAAAAATAAATAATAATACAAAATTATAAAAATTATTTTAAAAGAGATGGAGAAAATTTAGATGCTCAACATTTTTTTTTAAATCTCTTTTTTTTTCTGTTGAAGTTGATCACCTTGCATCAATATTTTTGTCAAACTCCTTCAAACCTTTTTTCCCTCTTTCTCTACATGTGATTATTGTATTATGAACAGTAGCATGAATGCCATGATTATCTTTTGCTGAGTGGTATTATACTTTTTTGGTGCTCCAATTTGAAGTTGTCCTCTTCCCCCCAAATCTTTCCTTTTTTGCGATCTCATGTATCATCTTTTCGGAGCCAGAAGGGCTTAAAGCTCCTTGTAAAAGGATTTGAGTTAACACCCTCTGGCTCTAAACAGATGGTGTCGTGAAATATAGATGTATGGACATGAATATTGTATCTCAGAAATATTTTTCTTGACCGTGTTGTAACATGTAAATAGATTGAATACTGATATTTCATACATGCATGAGTATAATGAATATATACATCATCAGAATTGAATATATTCTCTTTTGTATTTTTGGCTATTCATTCATTGTAAAGATCCATTTTCTAATCCATATATAATCATGATTAATAATACATGTATGCCAGTAATATTTATTTTTCATTAGTTGTAACTATAGAGATGTGCTTGCTTTGATATAGAGTTGTAAAACAGCTTTTGATATTTAATGATATAAGTTGATTTATAGTTAATTGCATGTTTGTTGATCTTTTTGCTTTTTATTGCCCTTTTGTCTGTAATAAAATGTATATTAACCTCAAGTCTCTTATATCCTACGTGTACATCTTTATGTATCGTTTTACATGAGTTAATCAGTTATTTGTCAATTTAGCAACCTTTGCTTGTTTTTATTTTTCATAGGGAGGGGGAGGGCTGAAAAACATATACACAAAAAGGGAGAGTTTAGAAAATGTCAGATTGTTACAAGTTAAGATATCCTATGGTGGAGCCAGAAGTGCGTTATCTCTGTATTATAGTATAGGAGTTAGTACCCTTCTAGCCATCTGCAGACAAATAGTGTAGGCCTACATGTAAATGTATAAATACACAGATATTTTCGTTTTTAAATTGAGACTGGAGACAGAGTATTTTGAAAGAATGACCACAGCACCATTTGTGATTAGGTTGAGAGAAATAATGACAAAGTGGAATTTACCTTTTCATAATAAGTTATCCAAATTGTTAAAGAAAACTGAAGTATGTAGATTAACTAATTTTCAATGACTTTCATTTTGCTCTGAAAATGATGATTGTAATGATAATAATAATATGAAGAGAACAAAATAATTATAATGATGATAATATTAATAATAATAATGATATTTAAATGAAAAATATTCAAAAGCATTTTCAGTAACTTTGTGCATTTCTACTAAACTGTTCATGTATTACAATGACATATTACATGAGCATTATACATGTAGGGTTGATTGAATTTGCCCTAATAGGTCTTTGATTTCAATCGTGTTTATAAAGTTCCATGTACATTGGGATGACTCGGTTAATTTACCTAAAATACACACACCTCATTAAGAAAACAACGTTATTAAAGTTCTGTTAAAATTAATTGCCTTGAAATGTACCTATATAGTAGCAATATCAATTGATGTTCTTTAATGCCCTTTTATCTTTAATGAAAGCATGTTTTCTATTACTTGTTGACTCATAGAAATAGAAAGGAATTGCCTTGAAAGGTACCTTTATCATAGCAATATTAATTGATGTTCTTTAATGAGTCTTTATCTTTAATGATAGCTAGTTTTCTATTACGTATTGACTCATAGAAAGGGCATTCAACCAAAGTACACTTTATTTTAGGGATTAAACCTAAATGAAATGTTGCTATTAAACATATTCTACAGAGAAAGATTTTTAGACATGCCAGTTGTATTTGAAATTAATAGAAAGTTGAATTCTGCTCATGCAAATTACATTGTGAAAGTGTGGTCACTTGCACACACTTCAGCCATTTCTTGTCATCTTTTGAGTATGGAGGCATTCGAATAGTAATCCTTTTACAGGAGATCTCTCGTGTAATATTCTTCCAAACTGACATTTAAAGGGATAGTTGAGTTCTGTTGCAGGGGGCGCTACGCAAAATATTTTTTTTTGTGAGATAATGAAAAACTGAGTGTCAAATTTGAAAGAACATAATATTTAAATGTCAAAATCATCTTTGTTTGATCAAAATCGGTTCAGAGACGGCTGAAATATAACGATTTCTAATACTTGTGTACCACCACAAATATTAGATATTTTGAAAAATTTGAAAAAACCGTCGTATTACGTCGTATTTCAGCCAATGCCGACGTTGTTTTTTTTTGTTGGAATTGTCGTGTTGCTTATATTACCCAGAATTAGCTGGCTCTTGTATTGTTATTTTTAATTAAATAATTAATTAACGGTCACCGTGTTTTTTTTTAAATGGTGGTGAATTGGTATGATCGAATTGGCTAAATTTCACAAATTTGGGGGTCTAAAAGGAACTTCATAGGAATTTTAGGTTCTAAAAGGGCACTATAAATATCATAGATAAGAATAAGAGCAATAACCATGCACTTTGAAGGCATTTGCGGTCTGAAAACAGAACTCAACTATCCCTTTAACAAAACGAGAAAGCTCTCAAATTACTTTTCACCCTTACCAGACCTCAAATTCCTTGAATTAATTATATTGGCTGGTACATGTATTTATACATCTGCTAATGTTGCAACAATAAGGGTACTTTGTGTCCTTCCAATTCAAACCACCGATCATATGCAGGTATAGATGAACCCATCGTTTGGGTAATTCCACAGTATGAATATGTAGGTATGAACTGTCTGAAGGTCATTTGATAAGCTAGTAATACAACACAATTTATTTAGACCAGTGATATGTTGTATGATTATGATAATAATAATACTCAGTTTTTATACAGCGCTTATTATAATCACTAAGCGCTTCCAAACTTATGAACCTTCAATTTCATTTTTTTTTTAATGTTTCCAACAAAACATTGGAATATTGGAAACAGAGGGGTCCACTAAAAAGCAATGCTTGTACAAGTGTGAACATAATGAGTAAATAAGTTAACTAGTCCGTAACTACCAAAGAATCCACAAAATAGGGGGGAAATCGGGATGCTAAAAGTGCCAACACAGATATATTCTTTTCGTGAGGCCCATGGCCTAAAATGTATACCCCCTCCATATTATTTCAGCTATTGCAAATAAACTACCAGAGTTCCTAGTAGCAATCATTAATATCTAGTCTATAACAATCATCGTTGTTAGTCTGTATTTGCATTTTTACACTTTTCAATCATACTACTTTTACTTTGTGATTTGTCATTTGCAATGAATATTAGTGCATATATTCCGTGTTAGAGGGCGCAGTTATTTCAACATCTTATCCTAAATTGAATGGTGCTATTCTCGGTCAAGCCTGGCTACTCCCATTCCAAATAAGTTCAGTATTAACATGCCTTCCAATCTGTTTTCTTTTTCTTCTTCTTCGTTTTTGTGAAAAAGATTCTTCAGATTTTCGGATAGACATGGCTGAGTTTTGAAGATTGTGTCCTAAATTCGCAGTAGGTGAAAATAAGTCTAGATCACCCATTATTTACTGAATTATCAATTGTTTTCTTTTGTTGATTTTTTTAAAGACCGTTACAGTTGTAAACAGCCTTTAGAGAGTGATCCAGGGCCCCGTAACGTAATAGTCAACTTACATTGATAACAACAGTTCGGCGGAGTACAAATATGACCCCCGAATATCCATTGGACTTTTTTAACATGGAGAAGTCCCATTTGTGCATTCTAGAATAATCACTGCCAAAGTGATGGGGTTGCTTCATGTATACCTTTTGTTTGCACTCTTGAAAATAATACTTCCACCTGTGTATCATAGAATGTACCGTCGGTGCATAAGTGAATAATGATTATATGATTTTCATGAACACGTAACCAGCATTCGTCTCGACGGGTTTCACAGTTTTGTACAAATGGCCTTTATCTGCTCATGCATGTGCATATATCATTATAATTATTTTACAATTGTGTATCTCCTTTCTTTCTACAAATTGATTGTATCGTACAATGATATGTATCTTTCTGTAACATAACATTAATATTGTATGTTCTCTATTGTGGGACTATACATTTTATGAAGGTATTTTGTTGTTGTTGTAAGAAACATGCATGCGAATGAAAAGAATAGAGCTTGTAGGATTTGAACATTATCGTAAATATATCAACTTCCCTCTTTGATACAGTTTAACATGGATCAAATGTTCTGTTTCTTTACCTATTAGTGTGTCTCATTGTACTTTTGTTAGAGAGAGCAAGAGAGAAATTAAGAGAGAGTGGGAGAGAGAGAGAGAGAGAGGGAGAGAGAGAACAAGAAGGGAGGGGAGGGGGAGACAAGAGGCGGTAGGGAGGGAGGTGATTCATACAATTTGATACAGCGCTTAATTTTTGTCTGAAACAAGTTCCCTCCCCCCCCCCCTCTCTCTCTCTCTCTATCTCTCTCTCCATCTATATGCTCCGTCTTTCTTACGGCCTCTCTATGTGTGTCTCTCGATATGTCTTTCTCTGGCTTTCCCTAATACTTTTCTATTTCTCCATTTCCTTTTTTCGTTTGCGTCTCTTATTCTCTGTCTCTCGTTCTCTACCTTTCCGTCTTTGCTCCCTTGTCCGTCTGTCCCTCCATTTCCATTTTCTTCCTTCTTCTGTCCTTGCTGCTTTTCTATCTTTGCCTGTTTATCTCTTTCCTCTGCCCATTGTTTTCCCTTTCTCCGATGGTAAAACGTGACCGACTTTAATTGCTCCAGAAGTGGAATTCGGACACCTATGTTTCTTTCATGTTGTAGTCAAAACGATATATTAAATGTCACAACAAATCAAAATTAGGACATATCATTGGTTATAATGTCAACGCAAAGCTTGCTGCGTATAGTTTACGGTTAAGAAAGACAACAGTACGAGTAAATACTCAGTCTAAACATAACAGATTGACAACAATTGACTTCCAATTGATATTACTTTCTTCTTCCTCTTCTTTAAAGACGTCCTGCTTCCCCTTTTTAATATTATGCACAGCTTCCCATAACCCTCTTTTATATAATGTTCAGTGGTGTCTTGTTTAGGCTTCAATTATTGTTTGTTTGGTGTTGTTGTGGTTATTTGCTTCTTCTTTTTATGGGGGGGGGGGTATTTTCTAAGAGACAAAATGTTCGTATACTATGCAGCGCATCTTCTTTTTATTCTGAAACAAAAAAAAGATATATAAAACAACTCATGTGTGCCCGAAGAAATCCATATCTGAGCTAGATGTCACAGATTACATGTACGCCAACAGACTTTCATTTGTCATACGATAGCTATTTATATTTAATGTACATTTTAACTAAAAATTATCAATTCTGCTTTATATTCTGTTTTTTGGTTTATATTTGTATTGTTATTTTTTGCTGTTTTCTTCTTCTTCACCTTCTTTTACTTCTTTTTTTTCCCTGAATTACACCACAATAGAGATTTCCTTAACATCGGACCTGGGATTCTTCGTGTTTTATTTTTTACAAGAACTAGTGTCGACCTATACTTCCCTTTTTTTAAAGTCAAGTACCGAAAGATCGCAACAATGCACGCCATGATACACGGTTTATACACACACGTCACACCGACAAACCGACCGACACTCAATAAAATCTCCGCCATTCAGAGGTAATGCAATTTCTTGTTCGATCTAATGTCGGTCTTTAGCCGGTCTCTGCCGTGTGACTGAGGTATCCCACTGTGTGTGCACACGACCCTGTTAAGAGAGATTCACGCATACGAAGTGGGGACCATGCATTATTTCACTCTCGCTTATCATCAGCTTGACTGAATGTCTAATGATAATGACTTGCATGGCCCGGAGATCGAGCGAGGTTTTGATTGTAAAACCTGCTCAAGCAGCGCATATATCATCACAACACGACGAGAGAGAGAGAGATAGTATTTAATGAGATGAATGCTGCGAGAAGTGGATCGCACTGCCGCGTCGGCTGCTGTGTGCCATAAAGTGTGAGTAGTAATGGATGCATTTGTTGTATTATTATGCTATTCTTATTATGCGGTTTATATGCTATTCATTTTTCTAATATCAATCTCCATTTCTGTATTCAAACAGTCCTCGCATATTATGCTTGGCTTATTCTTGACATACGCAGGGCAAAATTAGAATCGGAGAGTCTGTTGATATATTTTTACCCCACAGTGGCATATTGTCATAAAATATGAGGGATGAATTTGTTTACATTCGCAATGATGCAAATACGGTCCCATATTGTGGTGTTGTCTGAAGATGGTTTAAGATATTTCAAACACGCAATTAAAAGGCAAGTCATAGAAACTCATTACAATGAGCAATTCAAAGAATCAGCATTAAAACATGCAAATAAATATGTCAAATATAACACTATGGCGACTATCTTATTATCGGGATCGGGGAATGGGTTTTGCAGGGACGTTAGCGCATCATAATACGTTTCTAGGCGCTTTGTATTGTTATACCCCCGTCACTGCATTCAACTTATAATCTGCATGTGATATCGTGCACACGCTCCGCTCCCTGGGGAGTATTCAAGGCGGGCGCCATTTTACAAGGCAGCACACATGCCAATCCATCCAATATCAGGCTCACATCCTACCAGGCACCAATCTAACACTTGAGTGGAGAGTGGCAAATGTACATGTAGATTAATCATTCTTGAACCGTGAACCGTGTGATCCACAGTCTGGTGACGTAACCACTAGACCACGAGACCTCTAACGCATGCAATTTTATATGAGACAAATCAATAGTTTATAGGGATGAAGGATATTCATATACCAAATAAAATCATCATTCCATTTCATATAATTTAGGCTAGATACATGTCTTTCTATACACCTTAGACAGATAGACCTAACCCTTTAATTCAATAAGATATATTCAATAATAAACTATAATGTCTATATTAATAATAATATTAAACTTTAAAGAATATAATATCTTTATTGAAGACCATGGGAAGACACAATTCTAAACTTAACTTTGGCCATTGCGCTTGTCAATACAAAATACAATCAGCTCCCCCAAACTACGTAATCATTACCATAAACTGGACTCTTTTGTATTAGGGCATTCATTATTCACATCCGTCAATCAAGGGCATAGGTCAGATATTTTTAGCATGAGAAAAGGGGAAGAAAGAGAGAGAGAGATGGGGAAGGCAGTGACAATTTTAAACGAGGTCACAATATTATTATTATGCTAATGGTATTGATTATAGTTTGAAAATTGTGGACAGAACATGATGATGGATTGACGAGAGGGTTGGATAAGTGTTTGTGTGTGGGGTAGAGAGAGAGAGAGAGAGAGAAAGAGGGGGGGGGGGGGGGCTTGACTATACATTTCTGGTGATAATGAGATTTGAGAAACTCATGAAAATAAACCTTCAGAGAAACACTCTCTCCTCTATTTAAACTTATATTTTGAAATTTTCCATGAGGTGTTTACAACAAAATCCTTAAAGAGAACTCATTAAAAAATGCAAAACGGGCGATACGCTTCGTTTCACCGAACTTAACATTTCTGCTTGAAATTCCTATTATATCTCTCTTTTAAGCAGTTGCTCAATGCGACAGCTTCCAATTAATCTTACCTAAGAAAGCCAACCGCATGTTAATACTTCATTTTTATTATATACCTTATCAGTCCGTACTCAGAATAAGGCTGGTACGAGAAAGCTATAAATTACTGGTATATTTTCGGATATCTCTGTTAAGAGCCAGAAGGCCATTAACACTGTTAGAATATTGAAGATAACGGCATTGTGGCTCTCTACAGACGAAATTGTTTTAGTTTTATGGAGGAAGTTATCAAACGATACATTTTATGAAAAACTGAGTTTTTATTTCTGGATATCATTACACAAGAATTGACATATCTGTCAAGAGCCATAAGGGCATAACTCTGTCACGATCAAGGAGATGATGTCATTAATTGTTGCTCTAAACAGACGACATTGTCTTAGTGTTTTGAATGAACTTATCAAAGTACGATGATTTATGAAAACACGGAGCTCTATTTGCGACTTAAAAGAATTATCTCGGCTTTAATATATTAATGCAGGGATTTACCTGGGCTCGCGGTTTGTATGGAAATGAAATTCTTTGCTGGTGTATGACAATTAAACCCGTCATAGCTACGAGGGAGGCAGGGGCAAGTACCCCTAATCGAAATGGAAAAGAGAGAGAAGGAAGAGGGTGAGAGAGTGAGTGAGTGTGTGTGAGAGAGAAAGAGATGGAGAGGGGGAGAGAAAGTAAGAGAAATGGGGAAGGGAATGTGTAAGAAGAGGCTTCGACCCCCCCCCCCCCCCCACACACACACACAGTCATACAGTGACTATGACCGGTGCGCCCCCTCCCCCGATGATGACAGTGCCCCCTCAAAGCCGCGAACCCCGCTACGCCACTGAACATACATTAAAATGTCGATGGTTGTAAAGGTATGTTTAGCATTGTAAGTTTGTTGAATTGTGTGAATATAATTTTATAATTGATGTCCTGATATTACACTATTGATTTTTCCGATTGTAATATAATGTATGCGTTATAAAACGGAAGCAGGGCCGCATGTCTTGATAGATCTTGTTAATTACATCGGCTTTCAACCACAGATATGCATGCATAGATAATGACACACCGCCAAGGTTGTGTGGGGATTTAGAGTGAGTTTCCAGATTTTTAATTAATGGTATTTTAGAGCTCCAGTCTTTATCACAGAGGTGAAGTAAGCCCATTTTCCCAAGTGGATGATTTAAAGAAATTAGAATAGATTTAAGGTTTCTTTGTCGTTCTGGGCAATTGCACCAGCTTTCGTCAACAACCATGCATATAAAATGAGATATAGAGACCTGACGTTTTTTTTAGTCTCTTAATTAGCCTCTGGTATTCGCAATACAGTGTACAAAAAGACTCTATCAGTGGCAAGAGACAATTTCAATCCCCAGTTCAAGCGATTATTTTCAAGAAATACATGTTTATAATGTGATGCCGACAAGGTTGTATAATATACAGGTATAAAAAAAACAGCTTCTCAGTCGATCCTGAGTGGTGTTACAGGAGCTGACGATCTTTATTCGTAGAAAGCTGTGCTTTCTCAAAATGAAGAAGCGGACACAATTTCCAAGTAAAACACTATAAAACAATGCGAAAAAAGTGTCCCCCCCCCCCCACAAAAAAAAGGATGATTATAATGTCTTTTAACACATACATCTAGGCATCGTTTTATGAAACCGTCATAATACAAGTTCACCGACATCCTATTGAAACGCATGTTAAACTTAATACACTTATATTTCAATGGGATGTCGGTGAACTTGTACTTATGACGGTTCATGAAACGCTGCCCTGGCATTTTATTGTTGTTATATTTCAGCTTTTCTTTTGTTGTTGCTGCTTAAAGCCTTGTATAATACTGTGACATATTGTGACATAGTGTTTCAACATATGCATTTCGGCCTACTTTCACTTTCTGGTCTCTATAGGGCATGATGCGGTAGCCGGATTCGACAATACGGACGCTGAAAATAAAATGTAATCGATGAATGGGCAGGCTTTCGCCGTACAAATTTGATAATTATTGGAAAGGCAATGAGCGCGAATCCAGCAATTTAATTTTGAGTGAAAACTGACTCATTTAGCTAAGTTCTCGCCCGACTCGGTTAAATATTGATTTATGTGCACGTGTATACACAAGCTAGGTAGCATATGGTAGTATGGATTATTTACACATTTTATATCCAGGGTTGAGCTAAAAAGTCAAAGGCAAGGGTACTTATATCCTTTATGATTATACATGTATTGAAGACTATGTTAATTGGATAATAAATCTTCTAATTCACTGACGTTTTGGTCATATTGTCAAATGAAACACCCAGTGTTCCATTTACTAATGCTGCTCTCATAAATGTCGTGATATTTTTCCTTTCTGACTTCTTATTCAGGGATCCGAATCCGAACACTATCCCATCTTTCTCTCTCCCCTCTCCTTCCCCCCTCCCAGCACCATCTTTCTCTCTCTCTCTATCTCTCTCCCACCCTCTATACCTCTCTACCTCGTATAACAATTGGAAAGAGGGATTGGGGAAGAATTAAATCAGTTTAGGCTTCGATACAAAATCTGATTCCCAAATGAAATAGAAAATGTTTTTTAAATACACAAATTAACAGTGCCAGAAAATTATTGATCCTTACAACTCAATTTTCAATCCGTATTTTCAATCGAATACATACCCAGAATCGGTTCTAGAATACTATATATATATATATATATATATATATATAGGCGTGAAGAAAAAGGTCTAGGAACGTGAGACGTAGCTGTACTTTAAAAGTTTATTACGAGCTTTCGGCTTGTGAGGCGTTCTTCAGGTTCTGAAGTGCAAACACATACACAAACAAATACATTGTATGAACAAATATACATCGCATACAAACTTAATATCACTCAATCATAGTCAAGCACTTTTATATATATATTTTTTTTTTTGAGGGGGGGGGGGCGGTATGCTTTATTCATTTTCTTCACGCGCCTTGCCTGAATTAATTCAAAATTCCCCGAACCCCTACTGGACATAACATGGCACTGATGAGAATAGCATATGCAATTATGTGCAGCCAATCGACAGAATAACGAATGTAATGAAGATCTCAGAAATGTTAATTTGATCTTTCTCTCGGCATGACAATTGTCATCGAATTTGATCTTTCCATTTCGATTTTTCAGCCCGTATTTCACACGAATTGTCTCTTAAAAGCCCGGTCCCTCCGATATAATTACAAGCACTCGACATATAGCCTGCTCTTGATTAAAAGTGGTCCTTAAGTTTTGTCTTACATGACGAAATAATGTTCACAAACACTAGCATATTTGATTGAGGGACAAGGGGGGGGGGGGGGTTCTATATCCTTACAGATAAAACAAAATATATAGAAACGCACGAGGTGTAGATGAATTCTCGAAACGCAAAATATTTCAAAAAGAAGTTTACGAAAGTTGTACCAAGTGCAATTCACCTCCATTTTGTTTTAATTAAATTGGTCAAAAATGGACATCGGCCAATTGGGCCTTAAAGTAATAATATAATCTGGATTCATAAAGTGCTTAATACGGAATAGGCCTACCGTCTCTAAGCGCTTTACATATATTATTACCCTGGTCATCGGATTCATAATGAACACTCTCCAATCACTGGGGAGTATTCTTAACATGTGGTCACCGACACCGTAAGGGCTTTCGTCATCCTATACCGCTCCCCATTTCTCACTTGGGTATGGAGTGGCAAATGTAGATTAATGCCTTGCTAAATGACATTAAGAGTGATGATACTCTGATGTGAAACTGGGCTGTATTTGTTTCATGGAGTCAACAAGTCATTCGATATTATGCCAGCACATCTGTCTCTATTGTACAACAAACATCACCTGGCGAATGAGTGTTTTTGATTTCAACATCCGGGCATCGCTTCACGAAACCGTCATCAGAACAAGTCCACCGAAAATACCGTTGACACGCGTGTTGAATATTATAATACATGCGTTTTAATGGGATGTCGGTGAAATTGTACTTATTATGGTTTCGTCAAACGCTACCCATTATGTTAAAGAGAAGGAAATATAATAGCTTGACCTTGTGAATGATATTCTCCCCGCGCTAATATGATATATGACCTAAGGTAATACAGTATAAGAATCTTTTATTTTATTTTGAGGGTATGTCAGGGCATTGGTTTCAAGGTTATAGAGAGACTATGTTAACTCTATAGAAAGTTGAAACCATTGCCCTGACATACCTTCAAAATCAACAAAAAGATTCTTATATTACCTCATCTCATAGATCATATCAGCGCGGAGAATATTATTTACAAGCTATTATATTTCCTTCTCTGTCAGATATTGGGCAGATGAATCGTTTTTCACGATATAGCCATATGTTCTGTCTAACCGTAACAGTCCTATAAAAACAGTGTACGCTATACTGCATGGGTCACAAAAAGAAAACCCAGGTTCAACCCTAAATATCCTTGCAATAAGTACGCAGAGATTTAGTCAAAGATACTAACAATATTAGCTTACAATATTGTCTTTTATCTGACGCATTGATCAATAAAATCTGGCTATGAGCAACTCGTTTGTTTCTTGATTCATGACAAATTTGCCAAACGGCAGAGATATCAATTTTTTCTTCTAAATGTGAGACCGCATTTACCTAAATTTAGTGAACCTAATTCAGCAAAAGCGCGCGAAAAGACAGCAAATGCGAGAAGTAAAACCACGGAGGCATCGTCAAGCATTTCGGCAACTCTTCTTATGAATTCGGCAGGTTGTGGGTTCATAAATCAGTTCCGTATAAGCGATCGTAGAAGCCTAATTTGTTCAGAAAACAACACACTTTTTTGTTATAAAGTCCAACAGTTTGTATATCCAGGTAAAATACTAAGATAATTTTTGTTGCTTATAAAAATGAACATCAAAGAAATTGTTATCAATAGACTGCCAACAACAACGTGAAACATTAGTAATGAAATCATTAGTTGTAACAGCCCACAGCCGGTTCACTAATTTAACGAGCTGTATGTTAATGTTGCATATTGATATCTCAGTATTATAGCAAGGTTTCCATTTTGAAGAATTATGCGGGTTGTTTTCTGTGTACACGACGATTGTTCGAAATGAATAACATCTAATATTTGAAGAGCACATATGGAAGAATTCTGTTTGAATCTAATTTGTTGGTTAGGATATATATATATTTTTTAAATACATGTTGAAAAAGTGAAACGGAAGACAAGAGTTGTAACATGGATGGTCTCAACGCTATATAGGATTCAAAATTTCTTAACGAGTTAAAGTAGTAATGATGATAATGATACCAATGATAATAATGCTAATGATAGTAATAACGACAATAGTATTAGTAATACTACTATTACTACTACTACTGCTACTACTACTAATAATAATGATAATAGTAATAGTACTACTAGTACTAATAATAGTGCTAATAACAATAAAATCATAATAATAATGATGATAGTACATGTAGTAGTAGTAGTAGGAGTATTAATGATAATAATGATACTACTAATAATAATGATACTAATAATAATGAGAAGAAATAATGATTGTCAATGCTGTTCTTCCTGAGGGCTCTGCAAGTGGGCCCATCAATCGCCAGGTATCCATTTACACCGGGGTGGAGAGTGGCAAATGTGGATTAATGTCTTGTCAGAGGACATTATTGCCTGGCCGGTATTCCAACCCTTACCCCTTGAGTTCGTGTGAACCACGATACCACGACATCTCCACTATATCTATTTATCAGAGTAAAACGACATCTACGAATCACATTGTCTTTCATTATAATATTTCTTTCTTACCTTGTTACTAATAAAGTAGTATTAAAAAAAAAAAAAATCTTCAACTTTCAGTTTAACCAATACTGAACATCGAATATTGTCTTTGTCTTGAATTAATCAAAGATTCTTTCTTCTACATTTTAAGACATAATTCTAAAACTATTTTGATGTACTTTCATTACAGCGGTGTGAAGAGGAAAGGCTTTAGATCACAATTTCCCAAATTTAAATAGAAAATTTAAACTTGAGGACCAGGATGACACGCAAATGAAAGTCATTCAATACAATAAATAAACAATTTAAAACAAAACTTTATATATCTGAGGGATGGAATGCAGTGGTAACCAAGAAACCTATGCCGCATTCAAGATCACGTGGGTTGTTCATATTCTTTAAAACCTCTTTAAATTTTCATTATTATTTCAATGAAAACAAGAAAACAAGCAAAATTTATAACCATTGAGTCATTATCACTAATAGTTATCAGCAAAAATTCCTGGTATCTTTTAAAAACGCAGTTGTATACTACTTTGTATTAATAATACAAGGACAAAGTCAAGAAAACAATGAATGCAAAATAACAATATTTGTTAGAGTGAGTCACGTGGATACCAGGAAAAGAAAAAGATCCAAGAACGATAACCCGATACGCTGATCTTTTATTGCTACCATGACAAATGTGACAAACTGTCTGACGCCTCAAAATGTCCTTCTTTAAGTTATATAGACTGAAATGCGAAACTATTGACCCAAATATGTAAAGTGGTAAAAGGTAGAATGGTAAACAACATTTCTCAATTTTCTCCTTCAGATGAATCGAAGGTCTTTGACGTTGCCTAATTCAAGACGTAAGTTTCACAGGCTCCGTCAACTAGGAGGAACTATGTCGCCGAACAAAGCTAAGCGTCAGACATCGGGAACGCAGAATTATGCATTTGAAGCGGACGAAGCGGTTGATTCCCACCGGGAAAACTCGGCTATGGTTCCAGAGGCCAAGTCAACAATGAGTCCAAGCAACACCAAAGGCAATGTCGGCGGCAATGTAGGGATATTGGGCAACTCGGTCGAACTGTTGGTGTCCGCAGCAGATCATCTTCGATCGTGCGCGGACTTTCTGAAGCGCCAATTCGACGCGGCTCATGAAGCGACAACATTAGTCTCGCAGTCCAGGCTTTTTAACATTCAAAAACTGACGGAGGCGGTGTTACCGATTGTAGAGGTGACTGAACGACTGCAGAAGAGTCTGGGTGCTGTCCAGGATACAAAACCGGAGAAAATCTTCACGCCAGTTCTGATCAATACGCTTACAAAGGTAAGAAAAGTCTATGTCCAAATTCATAGGCGTCACGACACTATTTTTTACAAGGGGGCTGATACCTCAGGCTCTTGCCCAAAAATCAACTGTAACTGAGCAAAGAGAGCTTTAAAAATCACACATGTCCTCTATTCTGAGGAGAGCCCCAAGGATCTTGCAGGGTCCCGTCAGCGTCATGATTTTAGTAGGAACATGCCCTATATAGGAACGTACTCGGATTAACCGTTAGTAATAGAAAACTCATGACGAAAAGGTCCCATTATGATTATCTCGAACTTATTTAATTTTTAAATTAATGTTTCGTTTTATCTGTCCTATCGTAGGAGTCTACTAAAACGGAAAGAATCTCTAAAAGTCTTTCAACGGACAAAGCGGACTCCACGCGACTAGATCAAGATCTACGGGAGATACGAACCGCCATCCTGGGGTGTATCGAGGCGTTTGAACCGGTGCGACAAGCCGTCTTCCGCCCGGACCGCCGGGGCGACCACGACTACGACCGCGTTGGAAACCAAACTCGCGAGTATCTATGGACATTGGACATCTATTGGCAAGGATTACGTCAGGCGAGAGAGGCTCTACCAAACGAGCCGAAACTTCCGCATGTTACTACCGACACAGAAAATGAACCTCTTACAAGAAGTTCCGGTGCTGAGCTGCTTGAATCGGCATCAAAACGGTATTGGCCGGTGTAGGGATACTAACATTAATATCACTAAAGACAGTATATGATAATATAATGAAGAATGATTGCATACATCTTACTAGATAATATCTGATGAGCTTTATCGACTGCTGGACTGGCGAGGGTCGTCTTAGTCGACGGAGGCTCTCCCGAACGAGCCGAAACTCCCATAGCAGTTTGAAATAAAACGGAACTGGCTCGTGTAGAGATATTTATATTGCCAATAAAGAAACTGTGATGTTTATTTAAATATATAAGATTGTGCAGATATTGCTGGAGAGTTTCAGAGGAGCTTATACATCTACTGTCGAGAATCGGGCAAGGCGGCAATGGCTTTCCCGAACGAGCTGAACCTTCCATATGTGGACGACATATTGGCCCGAATTCACAAAGCAAGGTTTGAGCTCAGACCAAAGTTTGAGCTCAAACCTCCATTTGTTTCGCCAAACCTCCTTTTGTTATTTACAAACCTGTAAATAACAAAAGGAGGTTTGGCGAAACAAAAGGAGGTTTGAGCTCAAACCTTGGTCTGAGCTCAAACCTTGCTTTGTGAATTCGGGCCATAAAGTCTTAAACCCTTTACAAAAGGGGCATTATTTTGTTTGCGTCATTAAATACGGTATATTCGTACATTAAAATTATTAAGCCCATACACCATAGTTTCAAAGCAATCTTATGGGGAAAGGTCAGGTTCATATGCAGCCAGCGAGTTATAGAATTACTTGCCGAAATACCTTATAAATATAGAAACTTCTGAAAAGTTCAGAAGTAATTTGAAAACACACGTATTTAACACTTTGAAAGATTTAATAATTATGAACCCAGTTTACCATTTCCACTCCTTTTGTATTCTGTTCTGTAAGGCACATGATAATAGTCATGCAATAATAATATTATGCCTTTGTATTATGCGCTATACACAAATGTTTAACTATATTATTATTATTAATCTGAACATTCTTCCATTATTTTTGTTCGATATCAGGAAAGTACACATTCCTTGACATGCAATGTGCGTCGGCCATGGATGCATGAACCATGGTGGACGTGTGATGGTCTCGTGGAAAATTAACCAGACAGTGGATGATCTATGGATCACAAGGAACGGGGTTCGAATCCCTGCCACGGCACTAGTTTCCTCCGGCAAGACATTAATCTACATTTACCTGTACCATACTCGATCCAGGTAAAGTAAGTGGGTACCGGTGGATACTTATTTCGTGAATGCTACAAAGCCCTTTTTTAGAGTAGCTATAGCTAGATAAGCTGGGGATAACTTTGATAATTCAATTAAAAGCTCCTTGGAAGGGTATATGGACTATCATTTTGTGATATGCGGTATACAAGAGTAAAATCCTGTTATCATTACATGTACTACTATTATTGTCACAACACATTGCTCTAAATGCACCGTGTGCTTGTAATGGCTGCCGTATATATATAGCTAGTCTAGTGTATATCAAAGTCATCGTCCTATGAAGTATTTGCATCTGTCAAGGAATTAATTTATATTTTGTAACTCTTTTGTAACAGGTGAAATCGTAGAATTTTGAGTGCCTTAAATTATCATGGTAGTTATGTTGAAGACGGGGTAATAATTTGATTGCAGGGCCATCAAGGAGAACGGTATTATTTTATGAGGCGTCAGGGTTTAAAAAAAATCCTCATTGGTATCAAGTTGCTACTAATTTCCAAGCTTTTTAAAACCACATAATGGTATACGCCATACAGAAACAGAATATAACGAAAGTGTATTTTAAGTATAATTGGAGGAGAAAGGTGTTTTATTGTGTAAACTTTTTAAGTCTATGAGTATAATTTATAGAAATATAATTTTGGTAATGGTTCTTAAAAATAATCTTTGTCAAGATAATGGACTTGGTTGTAATGTTTTCTTTCTTTTTAAATCTTGTTGAATGTGAATGGTCTAAGACTCAATCATAGTTATTATCATATCATTTTTTGCGTTTAATAATAATTGTAGCGTCATGGAGGTAGAATGAGAAAGAGATAGAGAGTGTGTGTGTGTGTGTGAGAGAGAGAGAGAGAGAGAGATGTGTCATTATGCAATCGTGGAAATAATTACTTTTGGTGAATTCTGTTGAAATTCTCGTTGTATCTGACTTTAATGCAAGTATCAATGAGGAAAGTCATTACAAAAAACTGTAATCATACTCTCCTGTAGGAATTTGAACAGCATATTACCTTAAACTATTGGGTAAATTTGGAAATAGGCCCTAATGCTGACAATTTTCGTTCGTCTACTTTTTTCGCTTGCTGTTTGGATTTTTTTTTCTAAAAGCTCTCCGGCAAAATTCACATACTCATCAATAGTTTAGAATCAAATGGCAGCAAACTATTAAGTGTCGAAGATTATAACAACACCTATGTTACGTCACAGATTTCTTTTCACCACCACTACAGTGCGCACCACACTAATTCACCAGGACAGGCGGAACAAAGTTGACATCATATCAATTGCTTTTGTCACTGCTCTGCATTAAAACGAATTCCACCGAATTGCTCTCAATACAAACATCATTTATTCATATTAATTTATTCGAATTAACCACGACCATATTTGCCAAGACACATGAACCAAGTCCGCCATGGGAGGGCGGTAGAGATGAAACAATATCAAGCTGAATTGAGGGCTATTTGTCTGGTAGTTCGGTCGGGTAAGGTAGTGACGTCATTTCCCGAAATTAACTGAAATGAATTCTAAATCAGTAGCCATGTATATCGTATGGATATCGTTGAAAAGATGAATATTGTAAAGAAATATAGAAGGAGAGAGAGAGAGAGAGAGAGAGAGAGAGAAGTTTGAGAGAGAAAGGGGGAGGGAGGAGAGAAAGAGAGATATAGGGAGAGACTGGGTGGGGTATGTCTATGTTCGGTGTAAGTATATGGTGTGAAAATGTACGAATCGTTAATGAATGCAAAATAAACAGTGCAATCTTTGTAAAATAACCCAATCGTCATGCCGTCTCGTGTACAGCGGACATTTTTTTCATCACGTTCATTAGCATGTGTTTATTACAAAATGATGTCCAGTATAAGGCACGAGAGCTTTATATTTTGAACGGGTCAGTCAACATACGTTACCACACATCAATATACACTTGTATCTGACAACACTATAAACATAACGTACATGATCTGCTTATCTTAAATATTCAACTTGAGATTCCGTTGATCTTTATAGTGATACTTTGCATTAATAACATGCATGTGCATATGTTATTTTGCGCTGCTGATGCAAAACACATCCTTTGCCTTTTCGAATTATCTCGACATGGCATGACTGCCTTTAAAGAGAGATATTTAGAAAGATTGTGGTAAAGAAAACCCAAATGCCTGTATGTAAAAAGTATCAGATATTATCTTTCTCCGTTCGAGCAAATAAATTGACGAACTGTTGTAAAATGGGTTATCATTGTGAAGGTTTTTTTCTGACAGTTGTATATAATAATATGCAATAACGAACAATTAAGCAGGTGACTCTACAATGTAGCACATGATGGACTAGTAAGCAGTCAAGTTCAGTGTATTTAATTCCAATGGAGAAAAAATGTTAAGACATCCAATCGGAGGAGCAGGGGAACTAAGGGAGGGGGAGGGGAAGAAAGTTTTCCATCGACAGTCGTTCAGCAGAGCACTTTAAACGATGCCTTTTTTGTGATAAGTGATAACATTTTTTGTCAATAATCTGTAAGACTATAACAGATCCAATGTACCGCTAGATGATAATCCTTAAACACAAGAAAGTTTCCAACATGTATTTCTTAAATTTGTTTTAAATGTTTATTGATTTGTAATGTTTTGTTGGAAACATGAATAAATTTGAAATTTGAAATTTAAATTTGAAAGTCAGATTTACGTCAGAAGGTGTATGGACAACATTTCTATTGAAATTAATAGCATTTAGAAGAAATATAGTATTTGCAATTGTAGCAATATATTAGTTGCATGTATGTTATTCAATGCGTAAGAGCATAAACTGGTAAAAATAGAGTGAAATTTATGTAAATGTACATTTGAGTGAATACAAGCGAACTAATAAGATCATAGTATGGCCATGGTGTATTTTTTAAAAGGGCCAGTGGGGCACTGGTGTGCCCCCCCCCCCCACATTCGAGGGCCAAGACAGCAGAACAAAACAAAATGGACAGAGGCACGCGGGGATACCCCTCTCTGCAAATATCGTGATATGCCGCTGTATGTGTGTGCGTGGGTGGGTGTGTAAGGGTGAGGGTGCGCGCGGGTGCGAGCGTGTGTGTGAGTTTGTGTGGGTGTGCGTGCGCGTACGTGAAATATGTGTGTGTGTGTGCGTGTGGGTGTGTGCGTGTGTGTGTGTGTGTATGTGCGTGTTTTTTGTGTGTGCGTGTGTGCGTGTGTATGTTTGTGTGTAGGGGGCGGGTGCTTAGGGGAGCTTGTTGGGGCTTTAGGGGAAATTGAGGGTTCTGGTATTCATTTTGTACATGTTGTACATTCAATCCAATGCAAATGCAGGGATGCCAGTAAAACTTGATCAGAGGGCCTGAAAATCACCTAAAATGAGCTATATTGTACACACAAACAAATCCTAAACTATAGCCTGAGAATAAACCGCCAGGGCCTGAATTCAGGCTTTTGCCCGAAAACTGGCCTCCCTGCAAATATTATTGATTATAATCTAAACAAATAGAGTCTTTCTTAAATTTTCATAACGGATAACAAATTTAAAATTATATTGTAATATATAGATATTTGAGTGCAAAAGTCTTAAATTGTTACATGTACCTTGCTCAAATTCATTTATAATCAAGAATTGTAAATTATTATTCAATAAAATCTGAGAATGTATACTATTATCTAGATCTAGTATTTTTAAATTATTTTAAAAATAATTCCATTAATTGTGGTAAAAAAAAAATATTCCAACTATATGAGCGACAGTGTAGATATAACAAATTCAGCCAATTTGAAGAGCCCATACCTATAGTGATTACAACTTTCAAAAATTCTTTGTCTGGTTTTATTCCAATTTTCACAAGTCTGCTTTTCAGATTTCCCCTTTCCTCTGGAGTAGTTTGCAATAAAGGTTGAGTTTCCCTCTAAACTTTCAACCAAAAGGGATTCTCTATTTAAAAAAGACACCAACAAAAATTAAATAAATCATGATTTTTAATGAGAGGCAGTCTCCCCTCCGGGTGCTGACCGGGCCCACTGATGCTCGCTTTGATTTTAGGACAAAAGCAGTAAATAATTCGTGGCTCTGCAATCTTAATTACACTAGAAACAGAGCTTCCAATATACTTGAGAATAATAGGTACTCTATCAGGGATATGTCTAAGTAAATAAAGAAATAATTGAATGGAGCTAAGCGCCGCTACCCCCTCCATTTTTGTTTTACCACACCACCCTCACTCCCTCCCCTGGAGCTCCCGTAAAAACATCAGCTACGACTCACCCCGAGCTTTGCATCACTGGGACCCAATTTTCATTCATTTTAAATTTTCCCGCCTGACTTGAGAATGCACCTTCCCACACTCCCCGGTACGTAACAATAAGAAACGTTCAAACCCCAATTAAAAAAAAAAAAAATTAAAAAAAAAAAAAAAAAACTAAACCCAAAGAGGGGGGGGGGGGGTTTCCTCCACCCCCTACCCCCCCCCCCCCCTGCGTACGCACCTGTATCCCTCACTGTTCATTTCCACCAAGATTTGTGGAAAATGTTGACCTCTTTTTAAAACATTGCTAGTTCAGGTCTTGCACGATGTTAATGCAGATGTATACCACCCCTCACCCCTCCCTCCCCCTCCCCTCCTCCAAAATCAAAAGAAGTTTTGGGGTTAAAAAAATAAATAAATAGAAAGGATGCAGGATGGCATCTCACTATACCATGCAAAGTGATAAAGCCGTTTGATGATGGTCAGTTTGCTTCAAAACTTAACTGAGATTTATTATACATCTTATTAAATTGATTTGAATATCATTATTGTTATTATGAATATTCAGTAGTGGATTGGGGGAAAGGGAGGATGCATAGAGAATTATTAGAGAAAGAAGACGATTCGTTGTACCTTTCTCGACTCTTAATCCTTGTCTAAATTCAGTTTCATTTGACGTTTCATTAAACTATTAGAGAAAGAAGACGATTCGTTGTACTGTTCTCGACTATTAATCCTTGTTTGTATGAAGTTCCCCTTCCTCCGCACGTAACGCGGAAGCTCTGACGTTTCATAACATTATTAAAGAAAGAAGACGATCCGTTGTACCATTCTCGACTCTCAATCCTTGTCTGAATTCAGTTCCCCCCCCCCCCCCTCTCGCGCGAAGCGCGGGTGCTTTGACGTTTCATTAAATTATTAGAGAAAGAAGACGATTCGTTGTACCGTTCTCGACTCTTAATCCTTTTGGGGGGGGCGACCGCCCCCACCGCCCCCTGGCTACGCGCTTGTTTAAGTTAGATATGAACATTATGGACTAACTCATTCACTAAATCGATTAATGATGATCAATTTAATTCATTTTGATATGGCCTCAATTCAACTTCAGCAATTTTAATGATTAATTTATAATGATAATAATAATATTCCAGTTTTATATAGCGCGTAAAGTCATCTACGATGTCTCAAAGCGCTTTACAGATATACTATTACCCCGGTCATTGGATTCAATACTTGCCCGCACACACTGTGTGCACAATCTCCACTCCCTGGGGAGCATTTCAGCCAGGCGTTTCTTGACGCTCAAAAAACTGTTTGACCAACAATGACGGTCACATCCTATACCGGGTACCCACCTGGAGAGGATCAAGCACAGGATAGGTGCTTGCTTTCAATTTTATAATTGAATCGTATTGTGTATCGTGCAATATCTCTCATATTTCTCGGAATGAAATGTAAGGAGTAACATGCCAATGGGCAACAGGGAAGAATTTTCGCTTTTGTGAAACCTCTACCATATGCCATTCCTTATTTACACTGTATCTTTTATCTACTGATTTGTATAATACGAGTTGAATTTTTATGGCCAAATAATAATAATAATTTAATCAAATGGCAACCACCTGGCATGTCTGGTATAGATTTTATGTCTAGGTTATTGACAGAGAATGTTATCAATCTTTATTTTAAAAACCAAGTCACACTTGCCTCTGTTTGTGAGAATTAATTAATTTCCCTAAATTATATTTTTGTTGTTTACAAAGACTATTTCAAATCGGTGATTGTTAACCAGCAGTTAGCAGAGCATAAAATAATCAAATTATTTTTGATAATGATTAGAATTAAAAGATGGAAACCAAATCTTTAAAGACAAATTAAGAACGAAAATTCATTGCCAGACATGTGTATCGGATCCTTTTTTATATTTTCACTCTTGTTAGTATTAAAGCAACATGTAGTATAATGGTTAAGTTATATTTTTTCTACGAATAAAGAAAAAATGAAAATATGAAATATCTGTTTCAGGGTTGTTGTTGTTGTTGTTGCTGTTGTTTTGTTTTTCTTCTTTTTTCTTTGATGCAGGTCTATGGTATTGTATCGAGTATCAAGGTTTGTCGATTTTTGTTTGAATTAGATAAAATATATGCTGTAAAATCAAAAAGTTTACTACTGTCGATTATCAAGATCAGTGGTGCAGATGATCAAAATGACAGATCGCAATTCCGACATCTGACATCTCTGTCCCTTAAACATGGACCTCTAAAATGGGTATAACCATGCAATCAAAATCTTAGTTATTTGGAACAGAAGGCAAAACTTTTCCTTAAGGCTTATTTTGTTTTTAAGTGTTTTCAACACACATTTTGTCAGATTAATGAGTTTGCTAATGTGGCGAAGCGTGGATCCAGGCAATCATTGAGGGGGCACTGCGTTCTAACACATTGAATGAGATGCCAATGTATATGTCTTATTATTTTCCTCTCAAGCTCGTTTACTTCTCCTCTATTCTTTCTTTCTCTTCCCTCTCCCTATCATTTTCGCAAAAGAATTAGGGGCACTACCTTCTGCTACGCTAATTCAACATGATTATGGACAAACAGGGATGCACTGTTAATATTTGCAATGTGAATGTTTAGTCATGTAATTAAAATGCGTTCAATTATTTACTTATTAAAGTTGGTAAATAATTTTTACGAAATGAAAATTGGAAGTAATTTATTCCAAAACAAGGATGATAAGTAGGCCTATATCCGACAGGTATAATTTTGTATAAATAGACCAAGCTATAGGAATATAATCCCATAGCACTTCTTATTCACCTGAATATCTATCAGTTGAATACTAAGATGAAGAGAGCCTTTGCAACAAGCGTCTTGTTGACCTGTTTGGTTGCCGGGATACTCGGCAAGCCATTAACTAAGGAGTCAGAAAAGGTATCCATTGGGACACAGCTTCGTTAATAATTTAATGATTAAGATATACCTCTCGAATAAGAAAATGGAAATCAGTTATCAACTGTTTTCTAGATTTTTGTTTCTGTAAAACATTTTCGTGTTTCCTTTTTCTGGTTAGTTTTTAGAATTTGTCAAGTGTTAGCCCATTCTGTCGATGATCAACGTCAGGCGCATAAAGTGTTTTTTCAAACTATTTCCATGTTAAGCTAATGTCCATGGCACACGAACTGTCATTTATATTGCGTTATTATCTACCATAATCGAACAATCAACGCCGCAACGTTTAAAATTGTGTATTCGCTTAAGTAACGCGTTTACCTTTAACATTACAATGTTCTATGTTGCATCACGATCTAGGAACGTCCCATGAGGAAGCTGGAATTCAACGGTCAAGTCGTTAACGTACCCGTTCAAATGAAATTGGCTGACCCGTTCTCAAGCAAGATACCTGGTGATGAACAGAAGACGGATATGATCCTGAACGAAGAACAGAAAGAATATATTCGGCAGGAGAAAGAGGAACACAAAGATGGACGAACAAAGAGGAAGGCCGTGAGGGATGTTTTGAAAAGATGGACCAAAATCGGTGGGGACGTCATTGTGCCATTCACCTTGGATAGCCCAGGTAAGTTCGAGTTTCGACTAAGACACGTCTTAAACTAAACAACAACAACAACAAAAACAACGACTAAACCATTTATTTTCCATTTCTTAATTCCAATCCAAGTAACCTATCCCTACTTATATGGTGGCCATTGTCATACCCAAAGCCCATCACACACTATACGATTCAACTGCGATTCTATTTTCGAAAGAAAAAAAAACGCGATGACATTGTGGGATTTAAACATATCCGATCTTCAGGATAGAGGTTCATTGCGATAATACGACTGTTTAAAATTACAATCCTTGTGTGGAGTAAAGGACATTTTAGCGCCAAATCGTAGACAATCGAATGACAGGTCTGACGTCACTACGTGCCTGTGCCTGCAAGCTCAGTGTAGAAACAAATGCCTACCTTCCTCGTTTGCAGATGGACCCCCCCCCCCAACAACAACAACAACAAAAACAGGGGGAAAAACAAGAAAAAAAACGAGAAAGAAATATTTTCTAGCTCACAATTTTCGAAACGATCGCAACTAATGTAACTAATCTAAGCGATTTCAATGGCCTTGCGATTCACGTTTTGAAATGTGTGAACAGAACAATCACATATTACGTAATTCTAACATGATTGGTAGGGGGTATGCAATGTCTTCTAGAGTTGATTTCTCGAAAGTCTTTGCAACCTCAAAACACTATTGATCTAACGTGAGAAGTAATACGCAAGATTCGGCAGCTCAATTAATTTTGGACACCCCCCCCCCCCATCCGGCCCTCCTCCCCCTATGTATCAAGAATATATAACATTGCCTTCACCTGATGATTTTTGTATTGTGAAACTAAACATTATTAATAAAAATTTTGTATGCAGACATTCATTGTGCATTAGCGACTTTTTAGATGATTATGATATTGTATCACATTTTCAACTCAAATCATAAATTCTTTGCATATTTCGTTTATCATGATACTCGATATAGCTGATGATATACCATATATCTACGAAGCAATGGATCATTGGTCGACTAAGACATGTGTTAAGTTTGAAACTTACTCTTCGGATCGTTCCTCAACACTGGGTCACAACCAGTGGCTTCGTTTCCATAAGGCGGATGGGTAAGAAGCGATATTTGCTTTTCTCTCTCACTAAACTGAACATAAGGGTGTCGATGGAGGATGGGAAGGGACGGGTCGACAAGGATTTCTTATTATATCCGGCATCAACAATTTATTGTTTGTTGGTGTGTCCGTGTGTATGTGATTGAATGAAGGTGGATGTATGTTTGTTTTGATTAGTATTACAATATTTGTTATTATCATTTGCTTGTTTGTTAATTTTTTACAGGGCCTCATTTTCACAAGCTTTGCTTATTTTGGGGTCCTTCAGATTTTGCTGTTCATTTGTTACGTATTTTTTACTTTGAATTTTAATGAAAAATAAATGAAATGAATAGAATTTAATTGGTTTTTGATTGTTTGAAAGTGTGTCACATGATAACAAAATAAAAACATTATTTTCCCGAGCCGTTAATATAACCTCAACTTAGTACTATTTACGGCTGGGCGATTTTTCTTTTTTTATACATTTTATTAAAATTGAAGAATGTTAACATGTTTTTTTTTTTTTTTTTTTTTTTTTTTAAATCAACTATATTTTTTTGTTGAAAATTTTGTTGAAGCAGGATATAAAACAAATATACCCTGCCTTCTTTCCGAGCTCCTGGTTGAAACTATTAAGACAGTATATATTTGTATACTTTATCCATCATTTCAATTTAGTCGGCAAATGTCTAGGGTTTTTTGGCAAATAAAGTGATTGTACCCTCGTCGGCACTCGACAGTTTGAAGAAAAAAGAAGAAAATTAACATATGTTTTGCTTGTTGGCACTGATTTTCTTCAACTCTGTCGTCAGTGTACTTTTCTTTCCACTGGTGGAAAAAAAATTATTAGAAGATTGATGTTTATTTATTCCATTATATCAACCTATTTTACATTTACAAGCATAAGCTAGTCCGAGAAAATTCATACAGTGCTTATGGTAGATTTAATTTGTCAACAGATCTTTCTTTTTTTAAATCGGTGCTTTTCCTTCATGTCTTTATAATAAGAACAAGAAATCAACTCCGAAAAAATGGAGCATTCTCCCAAAGGTAATTAACAAAGATTAAACAGACATATTTTTGTTAAATTTTGGGAAAATATAAGACTTTTGACGACCTGTCCGAAATGATAACACTTTTTCAATTTCAGGTGCTCGTCATACGTCGGCAGGCAACCTACAAGCAAAATGCAACCACAACCTATATCAATTGGAACTGGGTGTTTAGAGGTAACTTAAGCTATGGTCACACTCACATGACCTAATATAGCCTGCTCGGCGGCTGGGCGGCGAGTTATGAGCCAATTTCGCCCAGGCACCTAGGAAAGGCCGCCCGGGCACCGCTTGCTTTTAGGGCATCGCTCATTCGCTGCTGAAGTTTTAGCGCGGAGTTATAATTCGGGCGGCGCCTGCTCACTTTCACTCGATGGCCTTTCACGTGCCCGGGCGGTCGCCGTCCGGACACCGACCTAATCGAGCGTTCGCCGTCGAGCTAATTAAGCTATGGTCACAAATCAGAGCGGCGACCGACCGATTAGTAGCCTGCTCGGTCGCCGCTGGAATTTAGGTATCACCCAGCGATCCTTTGGAGAAGTCGAGCAGGCTGTAGAGCCCCAGTGATTTTCCGTCGGTCGCCGGTCGATTTTAGGTCAAAACTGGGCGAAATCGCAGAGTTTTTTCCGCGGGGTGTCCCGGCAGCGCAATTTTTTTTTACACGCTAGCCTGGCCATTTCTATGATAAACACCATGGAAACGACTAATATTAGTCTAGCAGCCTACATGCGAGGTGCATGATGATACACATGTACATCATGCATGAAAATCATCAGATAAAGACATAGCTGGCCCTTTTAAATGAGGCGGCCATTGCAGCCATTGGGCGATGGAATTCAAAAACTTAATCTATTTTGATTTAATTGAGGAACTTTACATTAATCTTGATCTCAGGAGACACGAACGAACGATTCGAACGAACGTTCAGCTAGAAAGCAACCAACTCTTTCTAGGTTTAGAAGTTTATCTAAAACGTACCTGCTTGAAAGACTGACATAGTTTTTATTCGCATCTTAGTAATTTCTCATTCTGAAATGCTTTTTGACCCTGACTAAGGACCTACTCGTCAGTGTGTTTGCTGTGTATGGTGGTGTACGTGTGTGGTGTCTGTGTGTGTGTGTGTGTGTGAGAGAGTATTTGTATGTTCTATATTCTGTAGCTTAGTATTTTCATCCATTGTATAATCATACGTAACATTCTTTTTACTGTAAATGTATGTATTTTGTTATAGGGCCCCGCTCACAAGCTTAGCTTCTAAAGGGGTCCTAAAACCGTTCAGTTTATGATGTAATCAAGTTAGAATATGTTGATTGATGTACTATTACCAGTCTCTTTTTTATGTAACAGATTATATCATGCTTTGTATGGTTTTGAATAAAATGAACTGAACTGAACTGAACTGAAGTAAAACTGCGGTAGTGCGTGCCTATAATGTAGGCTTTACCACCAGCGCACTTTTACGAGTATTACGGCGAAACTGGCCAGACTAGCGTGTAAAAAAAATATTCGCGTCCCGGCAGCGAATTTGCGATTCCCAAACCATTCAGCTATGGGAGACTTTATGAGCAACGTGATTGGTCGAGAGAAGAAATAAATATTACATCATTTACTGCACGCTCGGGCTCGCTCACAGCTGACACAGACACACAAACACTCACAATGTTAGTCTGCAAGCACAGACTCTAATTTGACACTTTACGAAAGATATCATGTCTGAGGGAAGTCTATCTACATGAAATGGCCTACTGTAGTCTCACGATTCAGACTCTGTATATGTGCCTGCAAACTACTCACATGCCTTAGAATTCTGCTACTGAAGGTGTGTATCAGTAACGAGCAGCGATGGTATTCATACTCAATAGGGAGAGTATCCTGCAATGAAAGGAATTATACTCAGATCATTAATACAATTACATTTGCCAGTTTGTTAATGCACTTTTAAGAAGAATAAATTAGCCACCAAAAATGTGATATCCTGTAGTCTATCCTGTTTGAACAATACTCATGGCTAGACCTACATGTATAGTCGAGATGAATTAATTTAATTTGGGAAACTTTCTCTAGTTTTACCATTTTAATCTGTTTGAGGATTTCTACCCTGGAAATTTTGTAATGCCTAATCCTTTCATCAAACTCTGATTATTAGAACAACTGCTGGGCCTCTCTGCAACCCCTTTTTTTCCCTCAGACTCAAGCTCTCATTTATACATAGACATCTAGACTAGTAAAGTTAGACTCCCCCCCCCCCCCCCTCCCCCAATAAATAATGTTCCATTTTTTATTTTTTATCATAGGTCTATAGATCTAGGGTCTAGATCTAAAAATAAATAAAAAAATCATCCAATCGATATCTATATTTCATTAGAACATACTTGTATCTAACTTAAAAGATCTATCATCTAAATCTACATGTAACTTGTGTTATTGTCTATGTTCAAACAATGCATGGCTAGGCTCAACAAAACACTCAGGACTGCACATACGCTATGTTGTTAGGACTGGTACAATCAGGGTACAATGCACTTCACACGCGAGCTAGCTACAGGCACATACAGGCCCACTGTTATCCATTATCCAGACACATTCGCACCGCCATGATGAGATGGCTCGCGTCGAAGTGGGCGTGTCTTTATAACTTTTTTAACCAATCACGTTGCTCAAAATGTTTCCCACAGCTGAATGGTTTGGGAATCGCAAATTCGCGTCCCGGCAGTGACCGACCGGTGACCCACCGATTCCCGAGCAGTCTCCCACCGCCCGCCGGCTGATTTTTAAAGATTTTCCCCAGCGGCCGGCCAGTGATCGGCGGGGCTTCAAAATACGCTCGGTGCTCGGCCGTTTGCCGCCCGGGCACCGAACTAATCGAGCGTTCGCCGACGAGCGATTTAGGTCAAAAATCGAAGCCGCTAGTTCAAAGGCTGCCGACCGATTTTGGACTCGCCGCCCATTGACCGACTGATCTCCCAGCTGCAACCGGGCGGCGACTGCTCGACAGCCTTTGACCTAGCATCTTCGATTTTTGACCTAAATCGCTCGACGGTGAACGCTCGATTAGGTCGAGAGGGCACTGCCCAGGCATCGCTGGGGCTCTACAGCCTGCTTGATTTCTCCAAAAAATCGTTGGGCGATGGCTTAATCCCAGCGGCGACCGAGCAGGCTACTAATCCGTTGGTCGCTGCTCTGATTATAGTGACCATAGCTTTACATGGAAAGGCGAATCCCGTACTTACATGGGATTGTTTGGATATGCATGGAGGTATACCCTAGTTACACCAAGGAGGATCTCTTTGGTTACACCAACGATACAGGCACAAGACCCACAACAGGCCGACTATTCAAAAGATAACAAGTCATCTTCTTGAATGGTCAAAAATCGGTCGGTTTGGCGGTTTAACTGGGCTATGCTTCCTATTTTCATATTAGATAAATAACATATTACAAGAGCAAATACTGTAACTTAAGGGGGGTTAGCCGGTAGGCTCGAGGATTGCAAAAAACATAAGTGGGACAATGATGGTTTTGCTCCCTTATTCAAACTCAAGAGATGAAGCGGTTGAAAGGTTGTAAATAGAAGACCATAGGAACGAAACATCTATATAAAGCGAGGGGGAGGTAGGTCAGGGGCTACTTTAAAGTTTCGATGTATTTAATTTCCCTTCAGATTAAAAAAAAAATCTGCCTCAAACTCTCAGTAAAATTAGCATCTAATCAGAAAGATACCGGTACAAAATAATGAGATGCTGTCCGTTATGGGGTATCATTGAACTTGAAGACGCTTAAAGACATTATTTTTGCACTTGTTTTCAGTTAGGAACCATCGCTCATGAGATCGGGCACTCAATGGGATTCGAACATGAGCAGTCGAGACCAGACCGCGACGACCATGTCGAAGTTTTTTTGACCAACATCGAGACAGATCAACAACACAATTTTGAGAAGGAGTCACTTGAAGACGTTATGGCTAGTGAAGTAGTCAAATATGATCTCACATCTGTCATGCATTACGGAGCATACGTAAGCATATAGTCTCCGGATATTTTCATGCATTAAACAAAAATCTCCATCCCTTTATTCGACAAAAGAATGATTTTGTTAATATAAACAGTTTTTGAATAATGTGTATATATCAGTGACGTTCGAAAAACTTATTTCTAGGTTACCTAGAAGTGCATATCCAGACAGCCAAGAAGAACAATAGCTCGCAAGAACGTTTCGTGAAGCTTCAATTTCTCTGAGTTTTGGCAAGACTGAAAGACTGTCATAGGCCATCGGTCGACTGGCCGGATTTTCTAATAGTTGAATACAGCTGCAATCTGAGGCACCTCTGAAAACCAAGGAGATTTGAGGCGAGCATCGACTCTCCTTGGTAAAATCCAATCAACTTCCCTTGTATTGGAGCCTGCAAGCGGGTAATATGGGGCCCTAAGGGGTGGGGATACTGTGCATACTTTGGTGTGTCTAGTACTTCGGGAGGCCTCATGAGGGCATCGTCAAAGATGAACAAGAGAACAAAGATATCGAGTGGGGGAACAATGGGGAAGGATGCATATTAGGAAGTGTTTTTTTTTTATATATATTGACCTCCCACTTTATCTTTCTCTTCTCATCTCTGTTTCTTTGATTTGTTTGGTTTTTTGTTTATTTCACTAATTAATTGGGGACATAATATGTACGGGGACCTAGGAGTGAGGGTGCTAAAGAAGATTCACTTCCCATCAATAAGTAGGTGATATAGGGGGCTGCAGCTTAAAGAGAAAGGGCACCTTAAAGGCGTGATAATTTGTTCACCTTTTCGCATGCTTGTCAGTATTATAAAAGAAAAAGGCATCATTATTCCTTCAACACCTCAATGAAAGAGTCGCTTCAAGATAGCCTATATGCCCTTTTCCAACGGCACTGGTGAATTCCGCCTACTAATTGATATATTTGGTAAATTATTATATCTATCCGGACTGGATAAATATAGCGTAGTCCCATATACAACTTTCTGTTTACAGTGCTTGTAACTTTACCAAGACTGGGCCAAATTTCTTATCATTTTGATCATTCCAGAACCTTGCAGTACACACCAATACTTGCTAGATGACCAACCTTTTCTGATCGATTCCACAAGTTTCTTTCACAATGCATTCGCATGACAAGAACTGATCTATACCTTTAATATGGGCAGTACAACTTGAAATCAAAATGTAAATCTTCGTTTTCATCTTCTTTTAAAATACACCTGTATTGGTATATTCAAAATATCTCAAGGACTTTACTCCGGGTTAATATCAATCAGTCCTGATATCAATTATTTATATCGCCACACAGGGATTCGCCATCGATAAAAACATACCGACGTTGGTAACAAAGCGACCATTCGACATGCAGTATATCGGTCAAAGGTCTGGTCTCAGTTTCTACGATGTCAAATTAGCAAACTATATCTACAACTGTAATTCTACTTGTGACCCCCTTCTTGACTGCGCCAACGAAGGCTTTGTAGACAAAACATGCACATGTCAATGCCCCCCTGCTTGGACGGGGGCGCTCTGCAACGAAAAATCAAATGTACCCGAAACAGGTGAGTTGCGTATTACTATTTAGTAGTAAGCTGGGTACAGTTTCGCCTTTTGCCGAGGGGGAAGGGAAGGGGGGGGGGGGGGGGGGCGGTGACGCATTTTACCCGGATATCAAATCTCAGTTGTCTAAATTTGGCAACAACAATAACAATAAAGATGACAATAACAGAAACAACAACAAAATGATTTATCAAAGCGGGTGTTATTTTCTCATCTTATAATTAAATAAGCCAAAATTATGTATTTAGGAAAGATATTCAGGCACCTATATGTCTGATTTTGGAATTAAAACAAAAGAACAAAAACTGAACACCAGCCTTCTTGCCTCATAATTACCTTCAATATGTTGCTCGGTCCAGCAATATTACAAAAGAATACCGTTGTGGGCCACCGAATATTACATACCCATGCTTCACCTGGTGGTGGAATATTTTCACAATAATCTCCCCATCCATGGATAAGTTTTATACTTCATTATACTTGTTTGATGTAATAATGATTTTGTTTGTTTCAATTCAAAGTGATGACAGATAATTCGAGCGAGTGAATCGAACTAGTAGATTTTGATGCTTTTATTCACATCAGCAGACATTGATACAGGATTATGAATCCACTTAATTGTAAAATAAAGAGAACTGATCATGTTATTATAGTCTTTAAAACAAATCATAAGTCGATGAACAGAAATATGTTCCTGCGACAATTATTTCCGGATTTATTGACAGGTTTAGAGTAAGGTTTACAGTGTTGGGTCCAAGGTTGACGTAAAAAAATCGGGTAGTTTAGGAAATTGACGCGGATCATGTCGTCCAAACTATTAGACTTCATCATATACTCACTTAAGAAATCCAGCCATCTGATTGGTCGAAATTGGAGTCGTGATTTTAGCCATTTCCGTAAAGGAACGAAAAAGCCCTAACTGGTCAATAGTCCAAGAGTGAGATCCCTCAAAATTCCGGTTACCATGCAAACAATTAAATTTTGCTGCGATACCCATTGGTTTACGTGTTAAAATGTTCTTTGAGCGAGCGCGGACACCATACAGTGCTTTTTGTCTGCAATTCCCAACTGATCGAAAATTTCAGTCATTTTTCCAGCAAAGATAAATAGACAGTTTCACAGATTTTTCGTAATGTTAATTAACCAATCTTTTCGAGAACTTGCACCTCTTGCCATGACCCAGAGGCGCGTCGCCCACCCATGAGCCATTATTCTTTTCTATAAAATTGTATTAATCAAACCCCGACCATGATGCGTCATATTATATAATGTCAACTTAACATTCTCTTTCTCTCTGCTCGTTCGAAAAGGAATATACTGTTTTTATTTTTCTATCTCCTTCTCTCTCTCTCTCAAAGTTACCGAGATCACCAGAACTGAGCCATCTGGGGAGATCACATCCCCTGACTATGAATCTGGACAGTACTCCGTAAACTCAGCCAGCATGATTTATATCGTTGTGAGTTAAACTATCTCTGCTTTCTTCCTGCCCACCAATCCGACTCTAAACCGTCTCCAAACTGACCGATTCCTGACCATTTGTAAGAATGTAATATTTTGCGCGGTCTGTTGTCTATTATGCAGATGGTAGAAGAATTATTAAGAAAAGAGGCACTTTATGCAGATCACGGTAGAGTATAACATGTAATTAGGAGTTATAATTTCCACTCTTTATTTTCTAACACAAAAATTATCCTGAAGGAATTAATATTTACTGTTTATGTGGCAACACTGGAAATATTACGACTAATTTGTTGAAAGCTAGCCTTGTCTTTATTTTCAAAGGGCCAACCTGGAGCTACGATTACATTAACGTTTGACGCATTCGATATGGAAGATCCAGGCAGTCGCGGGTGTTGGGACTACGTTCAGGTCAACAAGGATGACCCGCGATACGGAGGCGAGAAGTCTTGTGGAAACCAAATACCAGCCCCAATCGTAGCAAAAGATAACATTATGATCTTGTTCTACTCCGACGAATCATATACCGGCAAAGGATTCAGGGCCCATTTTACCATTGATCAACCACTAACCGAAGCACCTGTCGTAACTACTAAAGCACCAACCACACCTGTCGTAACTACCAAGGCATCAACCACACCAGTAGTAACTACCAAAGCACCAACAACACCTGTCGTAACTACCATGGCACCAACCACACCTGTAGTAACTACCAAGGCACCAACCACACCTGTAGTAACTACCAAAGCACCAACCACACCTGTAGTAACTACCAAAGCACCAACCACACCTGTAGTAACTACCAAAGCACCAACCACACCTGTCGTAACTACCAATGCACCAACCACACCTGTAGTAACTACCAAAGCACCAACCACACCTGTCGTAACTACCAACGCACCATGCACCACTCCTGTCGTAACTACCAAAGCACCAACCACACCTGTAGTAACTACCAAAGCACCAACCACACATGTAGTAACTACCAAGGCACCAACCACACCTGTAGTAACTACCAAAGCACCAACCACACCTGTAGTAACTACCAAAGCACAAACCATACCTGTCGTAACTACCAAAGCACCAACCACACCTGTAGTAACTACCAAAGCACCAACCACACCTGTAGTAACTACCAAAGCACCAACCACACCTGTCGTAACTACCAAAGCACCAACCACACATGTAGTAACTACCAAAGCACCAACCACACCTGTAGTAACTACCAAAGCACCAACCACACCTGTAGTAACTACCAAAGCACCAACCACACCTGTAGTAACTACCAAAGCACCTACCACACCTGTAGTAACTACCAAAGCACCAACCACACCTGTAGTAACTACCAAAGCACCAACAACACCTGTAGTAACTACCAAAGCACCAACCACACCTGTAGTAACTACCGAAGCACCAACCACACCTGTCGTAACTACCAATGCACCAACCGAAGCACCAAAAACTGAAGGTATACCAAAGACTTCTTGTTCTCTTTTCATCATGGATGCTGAAACTTGTCAATTGTATAGAGTATAAAAAGTACACCCTCTTAGACCGGTCAGATATGACGCGGTAAACCGTCTGAAAAAACGAAGGAAAAAACGCCACATTAAAAAAAAATGAATGGCAACTGCGAGCAACAAACGTAACAAAATTGTCCTACGCGTATTCACTGAGCTCTGTGTTAAAAGAAAGAGGAAATTTGAAGCTCATTACACTATTGCACGCCATTATGATTTTTGTAATTGCTGCGATTTCCACTGCATATCTGAACGAGGCTTCAGAATTCAAGATACTGGATTATCTTCCTTTTTATGAATTGCTTCCTGGGGTTTCCGAAATGGTCTTTAAAATGTAAATCCTGAAATACAAGTACATGTACTCTTTATAGAGTGCTCGAGCCCAGGTATGTGGCGGTACAACAATTCTCAAATTACACAATGGGGGAATGCCTGTGCCAAACAAATCATGTGTACCACTAGATTGCTGACAAAATCGTTGCTTGAATAATTATATTCACACTGCTAAACCGAAAGATTATTAGCCAATCAGGATAAGGTAATTTTGTGTTTGGTGTGTTGTCGGTGTGATTATTATATACGTGTGTTCGTATATATATTTATATACAAATGTGAAGCATGTTATTGATCTCATCATCATTATCGTTATTATTATTATTATCTTTATTATCATTTGTATTATTATTATTATTATTATTATTGTTCTTGTTGTTGTTGTTATCATTAATATGGAAATATTTGAGGGTGTCTTTTTACAAGGGGTGGGGCGGTTGGGCAATCCGACACTAAATGTATTCCCATACATCCACAGTTCTGTCTTAATAAACATTTACGATTAATCGTAAGTCATCCAATCAATCGTAAACTTTCACAAACAATTTTCACTTTAGTACAGAGCAGCGACCGGTTTAAATCACATGCAATTGTTTATAAGGCGAGGCACAGAAGTACATTTATAAAATTACCATTGTTCATTTTCATTTCCCCCCTCAGCGCCACTGATTACCTTAACATCCCCAAACTACCCGAATGCTTACAATGCCCAGGACAGTAAAGTCTACCGCTTAATTACTGCTGTAGGCAAAAAGATTTATCTACAGATCGATGACATGGAGATTCAGGAGGGTGGTAATGGATGTGACAATGACGTCCTTATCGTCGGTCTCGGAGGTACTGACGAGGTTTTGAAAACACGGTAAATAAATCAATTTTAAATGCATTAAAGAATAATGATTGTCTCGCAAATGTTAGTCTAATTTGATCCGAGTGGGTAGGATTTTCTAGATATTAGGAAAACAAACATAATATATGCAATATTTTTATCAAAATGTAAAATCACTTCCCTTCCTCTCCTCAATTTATAATAATGATATAATGGCAAAGTTGAATTGAGAGGGGCCTTATGCCATGATATAACGTATGACATCGTATTTTGGATGTATATTTCAGACTGTGTGGAACCAGGACTAATGTTGGTCCATTCGTATCCGTGTCGAACATATTGGAGCTGACATTCATCACCGATAGATACGAAGAGAGAAAAGGCTTCAAGGCATCCTACAAAAGTATCACACCTGTCGTAACTACCATAGCACCAACCACACCTGTCGTAACTACCAATGCACCAACCGAAGCACCAACAACTGAAGGTATACAAAAGATTTCTTGTTCTCTTTTCATCATGGATGCTGAAACTTGTCAATTGTATAGAGTATAATAGGTACACCCTCTTACACCGGTCAGATATGACGCGGTAAACCGTCGGAAAAAAACGAAGGAAAAAACGCCACATTAAAAAAAAAATGAATGGCAACTGCGAGCAACAAACGTAACAAAATTGTCCTACGCGTATTCACTGAGCTCTATGTTAAAAGAAAGAGGAAATTTGAAGCTTATTACACTATTGCACGCCATTGTGATTTTTTTAATTGCCGCGATTTCCACTGCATATCTGAACGAGGCTTCAGAATTCTAGATACTGGATTATCTTCCTTTTTATGAATTGCTTCCTGGGTTTTCCAAAATGGTCTTTAAAATGTAAATCCTGAAATACAAGTACATGTACTCTTTATAGAGTGCTCGAGCCCAGGTATGTGGCGGTACAACAATTCTCAAATTACACAACGGGGGAATGCCTGTGCCAAACAAATCATGTGTACCACTAGATTGCTGACAAAATCGTTGCTTTCTGAACATTTATTTGAATATTTGATCAGGTAATCCAAAATAGAGAATGGAGCACACTAATAGTATGTGTGAGTTTTAAATCGAATGACAAGGAATAATTATATTCACACTGCTAAACCGAAAGATTAGTAGCCAATCGGGATAAGGTAATTTTGTGTTTGGTGTGTTGTCGGTGTGATTATTATATACGTGTGTTCGTATATATATATTTATATACAAATGTGAAGCATGTTATTGATCTCTTCATCATTATCGTTATTATTATCTTTATTATCATTTGTATTATTATTATTATTATTATTATTATTGTTCTTGTTGTTGTTGTTATCATTAATATGGAAATATCTGAGGGTGTCTTTTTACAAGGGGTGGGGCGGTTGGGCAATCCGACACTAAATGTATTCCCATACATCCACAGTTCTGTCTTAATAAACATTTACGATTAATCGTAAGTCATCCAATCAATCGTAAACTTTCACAAACAATTTTCTCTTTAGTACAGAGCAGCGACCGGTTTAAATCACATGCAATTGTTTATAAGGCGAGGCACAGAAGTACATTTATAAAATTACCATTGTTCATTTTCATTTCCCCCCTCAGCGCCACTGATTACCTTAACATCCCCAAACTACCCGAATGCTTACAATGCCCAGGACAGTAAAGTCTACCGCTTAATTACTGCTGTAGGCAAAAAGATTTATCTACAGATCGATGACATGGAGATTCAGGAGGGTGGTAATGGATGTGACAATGACGTCCTTATCGTCGGTCTCGGAGGTACTGACGAGGTTTTGAAAACACGGTAAATAAATCAATTTTAAATGCATTAAAGAATAATGATTGTCTCGCAAATGTTAGTCTAATTTGATCCGAGTGGGTAGGATTTTCTAGATATTAGGAAAACAAACATAATATATGCAATATTTTTATCAAAATGTAAAATCACTTCCCTTCCTCTCCTCAATTTATAATAATGATATAATGGCAAAGTTGAATTGAGAGGGGCCTTATGCCATGATATAACGTATGACATCGTATTTTGGTGGTATATTTCAGACTGTGTGGAACCAGGACTAATGTTGGTCCATTCGTATCCGTGTCGAACATATTGGAGCTGACATTCATCACCGATAGATACGAAGAGAGAAAAGGCTTCAAGGCATCCTACAAAAGTATCAATATGAACCAATATGACTAGGAAGAGACTCTATTGAGGTATGTAACTTACGTACAAACATACTAACGTAGCTAGCCGAATATGAAACGAACGAGCTGTAACTAACTAAACGAATTAGCTATCTAACGCTTACCACTCGGACAACTACTCCAACCCCTCCCTCTCGGACACTAACCACTCGGACAACTACTCCCACCCCTCCCTCTCGGACACTAACCATTCGGACAACTAATCCCAACCCTCCCTCTCGGACTCTAACCAGTCGGACTACTACTCCCACTCCTCCCTCTCGGACACTAACCACTCGGACACCTACTCCCAGCCCTCCCTCTCGGACTCTAACCAGTCGGACAACTACTCCCACCCCTCCCTCCCTCTCGGACACTACCTACTCGGACAACCTCCCCCCCCCCCCCCCTCTTGCTCCGTCCCGGACACTATAACCACTCTGACAACTACTCCCATCCCTCCCTTTTGGACACTAACTACTCGGACAACTACTCCCACCCCTTCCTCTCGGACAATACCTACCCGGACAACCTCCCCTCCCCTCCCTCCGTCTCGGACACTATAACCACTCGGACAACTACTCCCATCCCTCCCTCTCGGACACTAACTACTCGGACAACTACTCCCACCCCTCCCTCTCGGACACTACCTACTCGGACCACCTCCCCCCTCCCTCCGTCTCGGACACTATAACCACTCGGACAACTACTCCCATCCCTCTCCCTCGGACACTACCTACTCGGACCACCTCCCCCTCTCCCTCCGTCTCGGACACTATAACCACTCGGACAACTACTCCCATCCCTCCCTCACGGACACTAACCACTCGGACAACTAGTCCCGCCCCTCCCTTTCGGACACTAACTACTCGGACGAATCCCCAGACAACCAATTCCGTATACAACTGATACCTCAGTCATACCACCAGACCGATTCCAAACCGACCAATTTTAGGCCATTGATAATGTAATTGTTGGTTCGGTCTGTTGTCGATCACCGGGTTTCATCAATCCCTATTTTTTTTCTTCTTCAAATCGGAATCATTTTTCGTTGTTGAAACACCCTCCAGGTATCGGTTTCGTTCGTATGACTGAGATATGAATTTACCAGAAGTCTTGAGATCAATCCAGATAGATCCGAATCAATTGCAACTTTATATATTTTTATTCAAGACCCATATTCTCATCCTTTGATTGGTGCCATGATAGTCATAAATAATCACTGTCAACTGATCGAGAACTATAATGGACGGAAATTTCACACTGAAGCTCTTAATTGATTAACATATTTATACATCATAAAAATTGTTATTGAACTTCGATAAGGAGATCCACAAAGCAGTACACTCTATTTTGTATTATTCTATATTGATGATGCAGCCTGGACGGGACGTCTCCACCATTCCCAATTGTGTCTCGGACCAACCAGCTCACTCTTCGCTTATCATCTGATGCGTATGTTGGAGGCAAAGGTTTTCGGGTTTCATATCTTGCTATCTAATTCCTCAGTCACATCTTCAAATCGACTCCAAACTGACTCTAAACCGACCGGTTTTTACTCCATCATTATGACCATGCGGTCGGTCGGTTCTCGGTGTGGAGTCGGTCTCGCTGGTGTGACTATAGGGTATTCATCATTTCTTCTTAACTGTTTCATTATTAATTGTTTAAGCTAAATTATATTTGAAATTCTGTTCTATACTACCTTTTGAGGGCATTTAGATATTTTAGAAGAAGATTATATTGCTAATTTAGAGGGGATTGATCCTTCATTATAACATTACT
>JAVYIG010011043.1:0-63922 GCA_035222895.1 Strongylocentrotus droebachiensis
TAATATTCTAAATATGGCATGTAACAGAATACAAATCGGGACGGATTTTTATGCCCAAAGTTTGTGTAGTCCCATATACCTCTTCCTGTGTACAGTGCTTGTAACTTTACCAAGACTGGGCGAAATTTCTCATGATTTAGATGACTCCAAAACCTTGCAGTACACACCAATACTTATATGCTACATGATCAACTTTTCTGATTGATTATACACCGTTTCTTTCATAATGCAATGATAGCAAGACCAGAACTCAACTTTATCTTAATAATACCCCTCGCTTTCATCCAACTTGTACGACCGATGCGCTCCCTATATTATTCAGGAGCCCCTTCAATATCTTCGTCTACGCTACGCCACTGGCTATAACATGTAGACAAAATATTAGTTACGAGCATGATGATATATATCGATTCATAAAACTGTTCCAGTCCAGTGAACACGCCTTTGACTAGTAACTTGTTCATACGATCAATGTTTAATGTCCAAGTTTAACGTGTCACCCTGTATCGCATGAATCCCCACAGAGACATTATTAACTCACATTACATAAATCAGTATGTCATTCCGCTGTGAAATAGATTTATGGGTTTCGTGCGAGGATAACCATACTTATCTCGTCTTCAAGTCAAGTACAACGAAACGTTTTTTTTTCCTTACTAAAATGGGGTGATATTCGAGTATTTATCATCATATTCATCATTGCACATATAACGTGAGCAAATTTATCCCCTTTTTACGTTACACGACCACCCCCCCCCCCCTCCCTCTCTCTCTCTCTCTCTCTTTCTTTCTCTCTCTCTCTCTCTCTTTCTCTCTCTCTCTCTCTCTCTCTCTCTCTCTCTCTCTCTCAAAGATAGAGCGAGCTCGTTCTCGATCTCGGGTTTTAAGGTCGCTGTCCCATAAATCTAATGCTAGGTGATTATAAGTCAATCAAGAATCTTGGTCTTGGTCTTTAAAGAAAAATTTGAGTTCTGATCATGCGATATCATTGTGAAGCATATAAGTATTGATGTGTACTAAAAGTAAAAGGATCTGGAGTCATCAAAATGATAAAAAAATTGGCCGCGTCTTGGTAAAGTAACAAGCACTGTACACTAGTACACAGAAAAATTATATGGGAGTACACAAACATGTGGCATAAAAATCGGGCCTCATTTTTAAGCTGTTACTTGTCATATTTAGAATATGAAGGCATTAGAAGAGCCATGCTTTTTAGTGAACATTTTTTCCTCACTTGCATGATAACAATGATAACGCTCAAAAAAATTATTGTTCACCTCTTCCCAGAACTCAACTTTCTCTTTGATAGGACGCCTATAGTCTTTTCCCCTTTGACACATGTTAGAAATAGGTCGCCCTACATTCTCCACCCCTCTCCCACACACACACACACTCACTCAATGCCTCATTAGCCTCATTTTCTTCTGACAAGATTAGTGAAATAAAGAGAATTATCGCAACAGCGGTGCTTCAATCGAGTTGTAGAAAAAAGGAAAAAAAAACCTTACATCAGTAGCAATTCTAAGTGAAGAGGTCTTCTAAAAAAAAAAAAAAAACCTCACATAGCAATTGTGAGTATGTGAAGAGGGTTACTAGAAAAACAAAAATGCGTTGAAATAACACATGTCATGCTACATGTCTGGTTAAGTTTATCTGGTCATTAGGGCATTCCGTAACAAAACAGTCCACTGATAATGTAATGTCGAAGAGCGGCCATTAAGCGCCTATCACACTTGACCTTTGATGACCCCGATCAATCTCATTCTAACCCCAAGAGGGAGACAACGAAAGACTCGGGTGTTGGCTCCTCTCAAAGCGGGCTTGGTTGTCACATCAGACTATTCTACCCTAATAACCCTCCAATGTTTACATCTTTATCGCGTGTGTGGCACTTCCATTACCCCCTCCCCCTCCCCCCCCCCCCCCCCCCATATTCATTTCCCTATCCTATATTTTTTTCTGCCAAGATTCATAGTAACCAGATCTGCCATGATATACCTTTTGGGAGTTCATGAGGATCATAATGACTGTTATTTTTCATATGATTAATATGAAAAACTTGCAATCGACAATTATTCATTGAAACAAATGATCAGTTTACCAAAGGACATCGACTATATTAACTCATGTAATAATAATTGGCAAGAGCAAAAACATGTACAATAATATTGAACATCTAGTTTCATGATCTAATTTATTTTCCAAAACTCAACTCTTTCAACCTTTGTCTTGGTACATGCATGTACATTAGATAAATAGATAATCAAATTTATTCCATTCATCATAAAAAACAGTTAGATACAATAAAATACAAAATCACAAGATATATAGCCAAAATAAAGATACATTACATAAGATAATAGTACAATACAAGGTGATCTGGACAAAAACATAGAGAAGAGTGAATATTTATGTGAATGAGGAAGCAGCTAGAAAGGAAATGCCTTATTGGTGCTGCCACCTACACAAAATTGAAAATTTGAAATTAGGAATTAAATGTGTTCTACCCTGTTTATTTTTTAATTTTTAATATTATGTTTCAGGTATTTTAACTTGAATATATGTAGAATTGTATGCAGGGCCCCTAGGCAAAACAATATTTTGTATACTAATGATCCCACCCCGTTTCAAACTTAATATGATTTAATATTAAATTGTATTCATCTTATAGTAATTAAAGGAAAAACATGTACATTTAGATGTACATGCAAATATTCAAATGCCCAAAATTAATGTCACGTAAGCTTTTCTCGAATTTTTGTTATATTAGTTATTAATATTCTCCATTTATTTCTTCAATCAGATATTGATCTTTCAATCTAATGGAATTACAAGTTATTTACCCTCTTTCTCTATCTGTCAGTCTCTCTTTCTCTCTCGGCTTTCATCAACTGAACTTTCATTCACCTCCCTTTCTTCTTAATGTTGTAATGGTCTCCCTCGTTTCTTCGAAATCCTCCTCACTTTGTGTGACTAACGAGACCTTCTCATACTTCGTGAAACCCATCCAAAAAAAACGCTCGATAAACTCTATTCCCGGGTAAGGGTAATTAATAGGCACTAACTGTATCTTATTACTTAAATTAGTGTCATTTTATTACCGTGTAATTAAACCACCGCTGAGGTTGTCAAACGACGAATATTCGAAGTTAAACAGGACATCATATACCATTTTAATAAGTACGAAACGTTGAGAGGACACCGTGGTTTCCGCGGCCATCCATTACCGAGTCCGGTGCTCCCAAATTCACCACTAACCAAAATAATATCCCCTGAGCGGATATAATTATGAAGAAAAAATGAAAATAGTAGTGGGGACTTGGTGTCGTTAAACGGGAGATCCTATAATTGAATCTATCTCATTAATGATATGTCATTTAGGGACATGCCACCGCTAAGCTATCGATGGATTTAATGAGGAAGTTAGCGGCGTTACGACAGTGTGGATCTTGATTAAAATTGGCGACGAGAGCAAAGTGTTGCACTCTATGTAATTGACAACAGAGGACGCTATTTAATATTGCAATATCCAGGGATGGCCGGTTACTGTCACTACCAGGGAACGTGAATTTATGCTACTTAAAAACGGCTATGAATAGATCACTTACTAGGAAATGAGGAATATATAGGAAAGGTGGTAGCTTTTATAAAAAGGCAGTGGAAGGTACAATGAACTGTGATGCTCAGCTATAAACATTAATTACGTATTAATTAAGTATTAATCGAGTATTAGTTACGTTTTGCTATATTATCTATTAGTGACAGTGGTACTATCCTCGGTATAAATTGCTTCATTGTATAAATTGTATAAATTGCTTCATTATACGGAGAGAGGTTTTAAACTAACGTCATAATGTAATTAACTGATCGCAACTAATATTAAACCACTTCATCCTTTCTTTCCTAATGAATTCTTTAAAATAACAAGCCGAATAACAATACAGAAAATAACTACTAACAATTTACTGACATTGTTAATTGCACAACACAACGCCACTAGGCTATCGTCGATCCAACAATAAAAGTATTAAGAGAGGACCAGTAACTACGCCCTCTCACATTGCCTGGCGGAAATCATCGAATGACGATGGAAACGCCATTAACCGCAACAACAACAACAACAACAACATCATCATGTCCGTTTCTATATTATTACATTACACTAATGTACGGGTGTCTGTGCGAAGTTAAAGCTAATCTTGAGCTCTGGTATGGGAATCGTATTTTGAGAGAAAATTGCTATGATTTATTCTGGATTGTTTATCACTCAGTAGAATGGTTGTTTGAACCAGTGAAATAAAAACAGACGCACACAAACTTACTGGGCATCTTCTTCGATAAAAACTTCAGCTCCCATTTGCACACAGTGACCTTTGTTAAGCATATGGTGTCGGGCCTACTTACCCAGATTTCCTTATCTTTCTATGCGCATTACTCAGCCACTATCCATTTTCTACCAAACATGTTTCGGGGCATGTCATTTATTTGTAGCCTTGAACATTCAGTGTACGTTTCGTTGGATCCTGTGAAATCTAATTTTCTATATTTACCAGAACTCAAGTTTATCATTAAACATAACCGCTGCTTTAAATAAATGCAGATAGAGATATTATTGAGTATTGTAATACTTTGTCGGGAAAATAAGAAATAGGCAAATGCAATTTGTGGTCAAAATATACAGAGAGAATAATCTTTAAAAAAAACTATAAACAGTAAAGAATGCTTGAAAGAGATCAAAGGAAGGCAACACGTCAAATATTTGCAAAGCCCGAACAAAATTGCCACAAAAAAAGCATCAATACTATTGTTTTTAAAGAATAGCAGATACAAGACAAACATGGAGGACCATGACCGCCGATGCTTGTAACAGACCTGGTACTTGAAGATGATGATGAGGAGGAGGAAGGGCAGGGGGGAGGGGGAGAAGGAGGAGGAAGAAGAAGAAGAGGCGGAGAAGGAGGAGGAGGAGGAGGAGGAAGAGAAGGAAGAAGAGAAGGGAGATGGGGAGAAGGAGGAGGAAGAAGAAGAGGAGGAGAAGGAGGAGGAGGAGGAGGAGGAGGAAGAGAAGGAAGAAGAGAAGGGAGAGGGGGAGAAGGAGGAGGAAGAAGAAGAGGAGGAGAAGGAGGAGGAGGAGGAGGAGGAGGAAGAGAAGGAAGAAGAGAAGGGAGATGGGGAGAAGTAGGAGGAGGAAGAAGAAGAGGAGAAGGAGGAGGAGGAGGAAGAGAAGGAGGAGGAGGACAATGATAATACTAATGATGTCGGAGGGTAGATAACATTATTTCAATTTACTTATTGAAATCATGGGCTACTCCCTCATTAATTCAAGGATTTAGCCTTCAAGAGATGTTTCATCCCTAGATGAAAGACCTGAACATCACCCCATCCGTATAAACACAGAGGTAATTCCTCACCCAAATATATACAATGCAATCGATTTCATGAAACAATAAACCAACACGATCATTCATGCTGTGGTGTTTCAGACAAAGGAAACCAGTTTTCATGTCAGCCCCGGCCCCTGTTCTCTGTCACACTGCTCTATTTTAGGCCGTCATTTGAGCCATTAAGGTCGGCCTCAGGGCTATGTTCTATTTTGGGCGAAAGCAGGCTTTACCTATCTCATTGTCGTATCTAAATAAAGTAGACGACATTAGTTCGGGGATAGAGAATGGCTGGAGTGAAAATCGGACTTGATCCTCGGGAAAACAGGCCAAGGCGACAGAATTCTTGTTGTTGTGCTTAGGGATTACGTGCTGTCACAATGTTTGCCCTATTGCGACTTTCCCCATTTTCTAGCATTTTTTTTTAGAGGGCGAGGTACTATTTGTTTGTTTGTTTACTTGTATATTCCATAATAATCGATTATTGCCTTTCATGTCTGTACCTTTCTTATTGCACTTTTGTATATATTTACCATGTATTTCATCTTTTGCACAAGCTGCGCCTTGAGCATTTGATTGTCAAGTGGATTTGGCGCCTTACAAATCTTATGAATTATTATTATTATTATTATAATCTTAGAAACCAGGGGCAATGACAGCTACATGTACTATGTCACATTGGCAGGCCAGAAAAATGAAAAGGCTAACTTCCAACGACATTTGAAAGATAATACTAATCAAATCAAAAGGGCTTGAAAATGTATTTTTGAGGGGAAATAACGACCATTAGTTGTCGAATCGACTTTAGTGATTGCAATCCTTTTTGTAGAAAATGCTCATGTGTTCTTTACAGCTCATTTTATGTATGTTAATACAAAAGGGAAAAAAGTCAGCCAGTCACTCAATAGTGTCTGACAGTGAAGTCTAGAAAGTAAAAGGGTTTCCTTACATAATTTGAATACTAGGACACTGCTAACGTTTACATTTCACAGATAATTGGATAGGACATACGTGACATATTCATAATTCCTGCAAAGTTCTACAGAATTCGATGTTGGCTGCAAAATGGAAATTGTAACACTACCTTTAAATATAATTTGAGCGTGGAACATGCAATCGATGACATAGGGAAAAGTAATAAACTAAAGATCTGTATATTGTCATGGGAAAATAGAAATAGGACATCTGTTTTACTTCGCTGCCCGACTTTGAGGAGATTTTTGTGTATAGTTTCAAAATTATCCCGGTGGAGAGAGAGAGAGAGAGAGAGAGAGAGGGGGGGGGGGGGGTCCGGAAGCCTAGTACGCCTCAGATCATAAAGGAATATATGAATATATAAATCCTGGTCCAAAAATATACAGCGAAACAGCATTGTAAACGAGAACAATGCCTAACAGTGTCTACCACACAAATAACTTTCTTCTCTACAAATTAAGTTCTATTTTAGGGGGAGAATCTAGGTTACATTTGCTGAACGTTTCTGCCAGACAATGATTGATTTCGAAACCATTTTACGTAGCGTATTGACAAGTATTTGTTTTCTAAATAGGCAATCCTTTGGGAAAAGGACGCACTTGGCTGCGAGATAAAATGTTGATGGTCATTGGTAGAGGGAGGGTAAACTCTCGTGGACAGACTTGGAGATAGATAACGACATTTGTTTAATCCTGGAGTACCCTTGTAGATTGGCATTTAAATACTCTTCTCAAAGGTTTAATGGAAGGTAAACAAGCTTATTATACCAGAGAACATGACGCGAAGACGTACCCAAACAATCACCTCAAGTATCGAGCGAATGGTCCTCTTAGTGGTGTAGTTTCTGGGGTACGGGGGCACGTCACCTCTTAAATCGCCCCCCCCAAAAAAAAAAAAAAAAAAAAAAAAAAATGGAAATGGCGACAAACCCAGTGTGAAAAGAACACGATACAAACCCAGAAGACAATACAAACCCACGACCCCCCTCGTTCTATGGCGTTGACATGGGGCATTCCATTTATCTGATAGTTCCAGGCTTCCAGCACCTCCGCCCCCGCCCCCTTCTTAAGATAGACCCATGGTTTGCCACTGGATATACACTTATCGCGTTACATTAAATGTAAACTGACTCTTTTTACGGAATTCAAGATCGCAAATATTTTGAAAAACCATCTCACGGGCAATTCCAATACCTTATTGTATGTCCTATAGAAATAATGTTCCGAAAACGTAGGCCTATGTGATTCTTGTGTTCGAGGTGAGATGGCTCAGTGGTAGAGCAGTGGCCTCGTCGTAACCGGGAGGTGCCTGGTTCGAAACCAAGTCATTGTCCTATATAGTTTCCTTTGGTAAGGCATTAATCCTCATTATCAAGTCCCTCGGAGAGGACTTAAAGACGTCGTTCCCCTGGTTGCTTACTTACAGACATTGCTGTCTTTTAGACATTGGATGGTGATAGCATAAAACTTGAACACAAATAAATAAATAACACCAACGTGAGTATCTCATGTCTCATAATACTAATGATCTTGTAATTTATATTTAAAACAAAGATATATAGTTTCCTCACAATTTGCAAATGTTGCAATTATTAACGAAAACAGAAGAATATGTCAATCACATAACAATAAAACAAAATCATAGAAATGAGTCATTAAAAACCAATTCCGTTATGTTTTCATTATGATATTTTCAATAATTTATGATAACGAATTAACACGGCAAGGAAGGGTTGAATTAAATTCAGATAGTACATTCCACTTTTCATAGTTTAATGAGGAGTAACACTGTCGGTCTGCCAGTCATATAAACAGTAACCAGTCCGTGATATAATTATTGCCATACGATACTTAGATTTATTTTCAACTTGTTAATTTTCAACAAAGTTACTCTGTGTTGCGAAATCTCTCTATCCTAGCCCTTTCAAACCTCGTAAATCTAATGTACCAGGGAAAATCTAAAAAATGAAATGTAATTTATGACAGCATAAAACAATTTCAGATAACAGTATTATCATCAGTGACTTGATAGCCAGGGAAAATAATGTTCTAGGTACTTCAAGAAGGCAAATACACTTTCCCAAATAAACGAGGTTATTACTTGGTGTTCTTGTTGTAAACCCATTTAATCTTGCAGTAATTTATTGAACTATTTATAACATTAATTATTTTGTATTTGCTGATATTCTATATACACTCCCCAAGGGCTTCAAGGGTAATACATCATCATTGTCATCTAAACATAAAAAAAAGACTTATTAGAATTATAGCAACAACAACAATTATCAGCTTCAATTGATTTTACTTATACAGTGCGTCCCAGAAAAAACGAAACCGAGAAGTATCGATGTTTTATCATAACTTAATCACAACCATAATTAATGAATGATACATATTTGGAAAGCTTAGAGTCTCCTCTTTCAGTTGATGCTACTCAGGTGATGCATATTTCACGCATGAGTGATTAAAAGCAATTTGAAGGAAGGAAACCAAAAAGACATTTGGCGGGCGGTATCTGAATTTCGAAGAAAAATTCACATTTCTAGAAAGTTGAGTTTCTGCCCTTTCATATGACACCTCAATCAGTAAAAATGAGCGAGGAATAACAAAGTTCTGTTCGTTTAAAGTAGCCCTTACATTTTCATAATTTTAACAAACGAATTCGTTTTCACTGGGTGCCTGCCGTAGCAAAAAAGCAGATTTGACAAAAGACTTAACTCCGTTTCGTTGACAATCAGCCATGCATGAAGACTCTCGTCTACGGCTGATTGTCAACGAAACGGAGTTAAGTCTTTTGTTAATTTCGTTTATTGATACGGCAGGCAGCCAGTAAAAACGAATTCGTTTAATAAAATTATGGAAATGCAAGCCCTACTTTAAACGAACAGAACTTTGTTATTCCTCGCTCATTTTTCCTGATTGAGGTGTCATATGAAAGGGCAGAAACTCAACTTTCTAGAAATGTGAATTGTTCTTCGAAATTCAGATACCGCCCGCCAAATGTCTTTTTGGTTTCCTTCCTTCAAATTGCTTTTAATCACTCATGCGTGAAATATGCATCATCTGAGTAGCATCACAGGAAAGAAGAGACTCTAAGCTTTCCAAATATGTATCATTCATTAATTATGGTTGTGATTAAGTTATGATAAAACATCGATACTTCTCGGTTTCGTTTTTTCTGGGACGCACTGTATAGGCCTATCAAAGCGTATTTTTTGTTGTTGTATAACTTAAAAATTAAAAATAAAATAATTTCGGCAAACAGAATAATTTTAAACAGTGTGACAATCGATACTACCTTAAACTGCCTTTTTCAAAATATAACCACATGTCTTCGAAATATGTTTAATGACGCCAGATAACCAGCCAGAAGGTTGCAGCATAACATTATGCTAATCACTACAAAAAATAACAATGTTGGCAAGCCTGATGAGTGTTGGGTTAAAAAGACGCTGTTAGATCATAGACCTATTTTGTGTTTATAGGTGCATGATCTCTTTCCGCCCATTGTTCGTAAATCTTACTGATTCGGGTCTCTTAAAAAAAAGTCCAGTATCTCTCCTCAAGCGAGCTTGCCCAAGCTCCCGACACAATGATGTTGTGTTCTCTCAACATCTTGATAGCAATAACAACACAAAAGGGGTGTTGATAGTGGAATTACATCTCTCTTGCTGGTACTCTTGTGTTCGCTGATTTTCGAACAACCAGGCCGATTGTTTGGGCCAAACAACGCGTGCGGGGGCTGAGCCCTTTCGAATTTGCTCATTGTGGTAACTAAATCATATTGTTGTTATTCATTACATTAATCACTAACAAAATAGACACAATTGGTATACTTTCTTTCATAATCTGATCCTTTTCTACAGCTCCTAAGGTGGTCTATTACGTTATCTTCTTGTTTGTTTAATATAATGTATCTCTTCAAAAACACCAGAAGGCCAAACTGACAGGCCTCTAAGTACTTATAAGAGGCGCGCCTGTACGCTTTTGAAAATTATTGCATCATGCATACAACCAAGGAGGATATTACAAAACCAAGGATTTAGCATTTATTCTACTTCCTCGATACAACAAAAACTCTAATTACAATTTGTCAAATAAAGTCATTGTTTATTCTTTTCTAACTTTTGTAACTTCGTAATCTATCGCTCTTTTATTGCTCCTTTTTCAGCACTTGTAATGCTTCTATATCTCTGTGGGCTGTACTGTGTCCACTCTGATTTTGATTAACACATAAACCTATGGACAAAATGGGGTTTGATAAAGTCAACAATAGTTTACCCTGCGCAATCAGAGAACAGGGGCATGCTTGTTCAGGCTTCCTAATTATTAAGAATGAAGGAAGTTATTAGAAAATGAACTGATTCAGTATATGTCCTGTCTGACATTTTGAAGGGCGAAAACTAGATCACTTTAAGCCGAGAGTCGGTCAGTTTTGTTCGCGAGGTTTGAAATATGGATTGAAGCTAAATATTATGGGATTAGTTTCATAATTACAATAATAAGAATGTGCAAGAATAACTTAGGTATTAGAATCAACGAGGATCAAAGTCGTAACTGTTACCGAGTGGCATATCTCCGACATCATACATTCGATTTAAATACAGGAAACGAACGAACACCATGCAACACTTTATCATTCTACTCTAAAAGGGCAATCAACCTTTGTTAACAAGTTAATTCGTCTGAAATCAGAACAATAAGAGAAACAGAATGGAAAAAAAAGTTTGACATAAATCAGACCAATCATAAGTAAGTTATGTTATGGATGTTTGAAATTTGAGATCACGCAAATAATGCGAAACAAAAATTGGTGATTCGATCAGTGGATTGTACTTGTCGTGTACATAAATATATTTTCCTTTAAAGTATTACGTGGGACGGCAAAGAGGAATGATTTGTATTTTTTTTCTCTAAATAATCTGAAGAAGAAAAAAAAGTTTTAACAAATAAAATATATATATACATTTGGCCCTAAACTTTTAGTTAATGACTTGAAAAGTTGACTTGTTTTTTAAATCCGGAGGTTCAATCATATTCCACGCAAAGACAAAGAAACAATCAGAAGAAGAAAAAAATAAATAGATGGAAATCTAGTTCCTAAGTTTCCATATCCTATGCCTTGAGGGGTTTGCGTGTATTTTATGTAATATTCAACAATATTCCGTGGGAAGACAACTAATAAAACAAGAAACAAACTTGGAACGCTTTTCCCTTAATCATAATATCGTACTGCTTGAGGGGATAGCCTGTATGGTTTTCTTATTCATATATTTCTCTTTCCATTGATCGTCCCTTCCCTTACACCTGAGAATCTTGTTTATCATACTCTTTATCTGTTTACCATGGCAACGGTCATGAACCATTCTCCGTTTTCAATCAGCTGCTTGCGCAACATCCTTCATCCATCTTTCAAATAAAAAATGATTTAATTTAACGCCAAAGTGTATAAATAAAATCATAACCTTGTGATAGGTTTTGTCTTAAAATCATTCAAATGAATAACAGTTTCTATCAAATGCCTCAGTTTCGTGAAGCCTTTTAGACGTGAATATGAATTTACGTTTAATGACAATTCACGAGCGCGTTATAAGTCGCAGATATACGAAGTACATTCACAAGCACACACCCCACACGCATAACTGAGTGTATTCAGAAGCCTAAAATAATACAGAAAAGATTCGCCTTACAATTCCTTAAACCTGGAATTTCAAAGCGCTTCACCATATGTCTCGTAGCAAATATAGGAAAACAAAATGCGAGGACCTTTTGTATTTCAATTGATATCATTGCTATCCAATCGAGTAAGATAACGCTTCTATAATCATTACGATTGGATTAGTTAGTCTCCTCCTAATCCTCTTAAAGAGATTAAGCTTTGTTCATCGAATTTCCTATCTCTTTGCTCAATGCCAATGTGCGCGGTATATTACCCTTTTTGCCGCACTGAAGTTTAATCATATTCATAATAAAATTGAGATCAAGTGGGATCTATACGGCGGAAACCCTTGTATAATATTTCTATCATATGAGCCCGGGATGTGCGTTAGAGAGAAAGGGAAGGGAGAAGGAGAGAGAGAGGATCGACGGACGGGGAGAAAGATATAGAATGAGATGGAGAGATAGATAGAGAGAGAGTGAGAGAAAGAGAGAGAGAGGGAGAGAGGGAGAGAGGGAGAGATATGGAGAGGGAGAGATAGAGAATCGTGGTGTCGGAAAAGTTGAAGCATAGCATGAATCTAAAATGAGAGGGCAAGAGGATTGGAGAGATAAAGACAAAGAAAGAAAGGAATATATATATATGATTTATGTATGAATGTATGAATGTGTGTGTGTACCTGTACGTGTTTGTAGATTATATTAGAGAGAGAACGAGAGAGAGAGAGAGGGGGAGAGATAGATAGATAGATAGATAGAGAGAGAGAGAGAGAGAGAGTGATGGAGAGAGAGAGTGATGGAGAGAGAGAGAGAGAGAGAGTGATGGAGAGAGAGAAAAGATCAGCGCAAATTAAAGAAGATGAAGGAATATAGAGCTGACGGGAGATATTTAATAGATCATAACATAGCATAAAAAGAGATGCCGAAAGAGGAAAGAAGTAGGAAGCAGAGTTAGAAAATGGGCGTTGTCTCTTCATTCTTGACGCGGTCGTGAAATGAGCAGTGACGATGAGAAAATTGTAGAGAGAGGAAGAGAGGGAGGGAGGGAGAGAGAGAGAGAGAGAGAAGGAAAAAAGAGATAGAGAGAGAATGAGAGTGAGCGAGTAAAAGGGATGAGGATAAAGATATGATGAGTACAGAAGAGGACAGACAAGGACTCCTTATCACCATGATCACGAAATGAGAACAAAAGACTATAATGAAATCTAAAAGGTCGATATGCAACATTATATCAGAGTTCCATGTGCAAGTCATGCCTATGTTACGATTACAATCCGTAATCCCTGTCACTTTAATCATTACCGTCTTCTAAATCAGGATGAGTAAAGCATTACAAAAACAACCCTGCACTTTATCTTGTTCGGGAGATAGTTAATACAATATCGCGAGCAGAGTTATGCGGTGGTGATAAAGCAAAGATCTAACAAGCATAATGTTTATCAATATTCAGACTAGCGCTGCATTCTAAATCCCCTTTGAAGGGAACTGTGCATTAAACCATGGGTTTACCAGCGACACAATGATTAAATGCAGCTCAGAGTCACTCCACATACAGTGAAATAACCATGGTTAAATGAATTAATGTGATCAGTTAATAGGAAATTGATGAACACATTGCCATTATTTCATTACAGCATTTAATACTTATGGACAAATTGGAACCTTCTATTAGCACGTCGTCAACTACATGTTTCCTCTTTCCATGGTGAAAACGTGCATTAACTTTTTTTTCTAAAGTTTAGTTTATTTCAGGGGCGTTTCCATAACCATCGCCCCCAATAAAGTTATAAATAAATGAGTCAACTAAATATTAGTTTGGTGTCAGCAAATGTAAAACGTTTCAAGCATTGTCGATATTGTGAAGATGTAGTGAACAGTTGACTAACTTTGTCGGTTAACCCCCCCCCCCTACTTCAAAAAGTTCAACATGGCTGGCTATGATCATGGACCTATATGATCCATCCTTGCAATCAACGTCTTGATGTATCATTTCCATAGGATGGCCTGCCCCCCCCCCCCCCCCCCATCTTCCTCTCCTTTGTGAGCTGCTGGTAGCAAACCAGACATTTAACAAATGACGAGAATATGATTTTGTATTGAAATACAAGCGATTTATAATTGAAGACCTGGCAGATAAATATGACTACTGTTGTTATATACATTGCCGATATTTTAAAACTTAAATGAATGTTAAGGACAGTTTCTCGGAATATGCTATTTTAAGAATAACTTCCATATTGCAATAAATTTCTGTAGTCGATATTTGTTCATATAAGAAAGCAAATATTTGGTCACGGTTTGATACTGTCTCGTCATTTTTACGATATCTTTAGAGATTCTAAATTTAATTTCATCGTCACGGAATTCGCCCGATTGACAACCAGCGTTCCCTTTTAACAGTAACACAAAACCGCCATTACACTTGGAAGGCATTTATAAGAGCACGAACTTGGAAAGGGCCACAACAGTTGCATATACACCTGTGTCAACAGACGTTAGGCTTGACGTCGGGGTTGAACAGGCATGGCATCTTCGACAACATGGTTTTATTTGAAGATTCCATTCACATTAAGAATGGCGTAGCCACAGGGAGGGGGATGTGCCCCCCCCCCCCCCTCTTAAGCGAACAGCGAAAATGACATAGGAAAGACAGGGAATGACCAAAATAGAAAGGGGAAACGTGAAATAGATAATAATCTCTTGAATAATCAGCCTCGTTAGACCACTCTTTCCCAATAGCACTAAATGCCCCCTTCTAGATTTTCTTGAAATTACCGTTGGTGTAGCAAATGACGAGGGACGCTTCCCACCAATACATTAATTTCGCAAAAAGCAAAAACAGAAACAGAGAGAGAGAGAAAGAGTGAGGGGGAGGGGAAAGAGAGAGAGAGAGAAAGAGAGAGAAAGAGGTAGAGGGGGAGGAGGGTGAGAGGGGGGAGATGAAGAGAGGGTGACAACGTGAAAAGCAGATGAATTGCCCCATCCCACATCCTACCTCTAATTAATCGCATTGCTCCCTCGCATTTCATCCTCTTGCATTACCGCCCCTATTCCCTATATTTCAGCAGTCCCCTTTCCATCCCCTCTCAATGGCTAAACCAGGCTACGCCATTGAACATTAAAATATCATTCACTACCCAATGATTTTACACGCAGGGAGCACTCCGAACAATCACAGCTTGCCAAATACTTGTAAATTATCATACATTAGAGGGAGGATGTCATGAAGAGGTTTTGTTTGCTTGTCGCCCTTGTGGTTGTTTTTGTTTCTTTACATGATCCCATGCTTGATACTCTTTAGTTGTTATTTTCTCTATGTCATCGTTTGAATTTCCTAAGTGAAATACATTTATATAATCATCTTCGGACAAGACTCCAAAGCCCAAACGCCTTTACGCAGCATCAATACCAATACAATCTTGCGAGCCATCGGCCATCATATTCATCAACGTTAGATTTTACGTTTACGTTCCAATCGTGCGATTTCATTGAATCGCGGTTGAATTTCGTAAGGGTATGATAGTTTTCTGAATGTTTTAAAACATTTTTGTTCTCGTTTAAATACCGGGTCATTTTCCCAGTTAAACGCTGTAAATGCAAAGTTTTCCAACAGAATTGTTCGATGGGATAGAAATGAGCATAATCATGATAAACCCTCGCAAATATTTGTTCTTATCAGTTCACCTGCCGGGTATTGATTTTGATAATGGAGATACATTTTGTTTAAGCTTCACAAACTGACGAAACTCTCACAAACATAGGGATTTAAGCGATCAGTTTCCTCCTTCGGCAATATCCTCAACGATGGCATACTTTCGATTAAAGGTTACAGATGGAGAAGTATATTGTTATGAGTTGAGATTTTACGTCAACATGTTCGACGTATTATCTGAATAAGTACTTCAAAACATCTTTGCAAAACATTTTTTATTTATCAAACGTTTAATAGTTCATATCAAAAATTAAAAAACTGCACCGCTGACTGCTCTTTTACAGAACTTTTTTTAGGAGCTGCCGTAGCCATGTGTGTTGTTCTCCAAAGGCGTCATTAACACTTTTTACTTTTTGCCAACATTCTGCCAACATTTCGGATCAATCCACCATTATTACTAAGCTATACTTCTAAGATATTAAGTATCCTAAGGTATTTGTTAGGGGCTTATACCCCGTCACCGCCGCCCCATGCTGGATACGCCCCTGTTAAGCAGGGGCTCATCGTCGTCAATTACATTTATGTGATCATAAAACTCGTTTGTGTCGTATAGCCGTGATCAGACGTAGGTATTAACTAGTGTGGGCGGTAATATACCACCCCGTTATGCTACATCAGTAGTTCTTATATTTTATTCATATCGATCCATTAATCTTGTATGTAACCCACACTCTCCTCGAAGAATATAACGACAAACAGTACATGAAGGAAAGTTCAACATAATAATAAATTGTAACGGCCGAGGCGAGACTTTATACGGACTTGAACACAATAAAGATGAGAGGATGTATATTCATCTTAGCACATAAATATGATGGGCATGATTATGATCATGATGATTCCCAGGATTTAAATGGCGCCGCATTAAAATAAAAACAAAAATAATACAGGCTCCTCTTAAGAAGTTATCATTTTCACACCATGACCAAGGAGCAGCTAAGAAAATAAAATGTCCGTAATCTGAGTAATGAAAAAGAATTGAAAAGTCATATGTTTGATATATGTTATCTTTTCCCCCGTCTCTCTCCCTCTCTCACTATCTATTTCTATCTCTATTTCCTCTATATCTATCTATCTATCAAATACAAATCTATATCTCTCTCTCTAATCTCCACCCACCTCTCTCTCTCTCTCTCTCTCTCACTCTCTATCTCTATCTCTATCCTTCTCTCTCTCTCTCTTTCTCTCCCTCCCCTCTTTCTCTCTCTCTCTCTCTCTCTCCCTCCCTCTTTAGCTCGATCGCTCTTCCTTTCCTCCTCCCTCTCCCTTTCCCCTCACTCGCTTCATGTACTTTCAGATACTGTTCTCATATCTTCGCAAGATCGTGGCGTGGCGGGAGGAGGGCGTAGATAAACACCGTAGAGCCAGCTAGGCATGCTCCTACGTTTACGCCATGTGCTAAAAACACGTCGCCTTTCCCTCTGATATCATAACTAATGCATGGTGTTATCTTTACAGCAACGAGTACACGTGACAAAAATAACCTCAGAATAATAAAACGCAGCCTCCGTGGTTGAACGCCTTTCGCCATGCGGGCTATATTCCCCGATTTTTGAGAGGGATTTACAAAAAAAAGTTATAAATGCCTCTTTTAACCCCCTTAATAAATGATGATATATATGCGCAACCAGAGAGTGATCTCGGTCCATCTTTAAAGGAAGGAGAGGGGGGTACGAAAGGATACATATTTACACAATGCATCTCTTAATTTTTGGTCGGGAGAACAAAACGAATACATGACCGCCCCCCCCCCTTCCTTAAAAGGATCGTTTAACAATGTTAAATCTGAGATACACGGCCCTATGTGTTATCAGTGTCTGTGATGTGATGTTATATTGAAGCCCTAACAAATCGTGCTTCAAAATGATCAAGAAGTGCCTCAAAAAAGTAAAAAACTTTGAGTGACCGGTTTTACCATACTCGTTTTCCCCGATAGACTGTAATGTTATAGAAACCGTTTGGCAAACGCAAAATTTGATTTCGATTTTCAATCATAAATATCTTGATAATCAGACAGGCGATCGGCTTGTAAAAGTCATGGGGTTCCTGACTGACCTAAAGGTTTATAATAAGCATCAGCTAAATCAAGGATTTTTAGACAAAGTTATCGGATCCCTTTAATGCAATGACGTCAAATGCGTGAAATCAACACATTTTCGCCTGCTTTAATGATAAATTAATTCCATTCAAGTTGATATTTTAAGAATAGATGTAACGTCTGAATTCTTGATATGGGGGCCATAGCTTTCAGGGGGCATATATAGAGGGTCGACCATGACGTTAACTTGCAAGGGATACCAAAACTGTCAACCTTAAACCGGATTAATGTCATCTCGTCATTAAAAGCGAGGTTTGATATTATTCCACATGGACCTTTTATACAGGAAGAGCATGTCTCGATTTAATGGTGTGTCCAAACGATTTTTTCTTCAATGGCTCTATATCAGAAAAGAAACAGTTACATACAAAACGGATGTCATAAAGGCTCACTCATTATGACACCGTAAAACCTGTTTTGTAATGATGATATAAAAAGTATGATACGCTTCAACGTTGTGTTTCTTATGACACAATTATTTGGAAGTCCGAACGTCATTCGAATATTACCAAGTTTCCTCATACAAGTTATTAATTTGTGTGTGTGTGTATGAAAATATATATAAAGGGGATATAGAAAGAGGCAGAGGGCAAAGCAAGAGAGGGGTGAGAGAATAAGTAAAAGTTAGTAAAGAGGGACGGAGAGAGAGAGAGAGAGAGAGAGAGAGAAAGAGAAATAGAAAGAGAAAGAGAAATAAAGAGAAAGAGAAAGAGTTGGGCGGGAGAGATGGAGAGAGAGAGAGAGAGAGAGAGAGAGATGGAATGAGATAATTGAATCAAAGTAATTTAGAAACGGAAAGAACAAAACAACACTGGAATTCATAAAGTCGTGTTGTTCATTTATGTGAATGACGGATACAAAAAAAGGTAAAGTTCTTTTGATAACAGAACATTAATTTGTTGGCAAAAATAATGTTAACGGAAAGTTTGAACTTAATATCAAATTTCCTTTTGCCGTACTATGTGAGTTTCGGAGCTAGCATGACATTTCCGCTAACAACTAAAGTGGCCAAATACAAAATCATGTTGTCCACATGTCACATTCACTTGGGCGTTAAAACTGAAGCACTGGGGTATAATTCATTGCGTTGTTTTGACTGATTACATGTTTCTACTCCTTCAATCAACGTGTCGATACGAGTTCCTAGCTTCCCCCTTCATGCGTGTATCCACTCAGTGTTTTCATTTTCTCAAATCTTCCCCCTGTAACGAGGCAATAAGTAGACGTAATTCTTCTGGCGTCGACACTGATATGAGTGCACATGACCGCACTGTATATAGACAGAACACCGAAATATGATTCACGCGTAGCACATAGAGTGATGATGATACAGACATGACGAATGCCAAAGTTGATTTGCAATTCCAACTCCAAATTATCTTTGCTTTTTTAATAAATATTCTTACACCGGAGCGTAAAACTTTCGTGCATAATTGAACAATGCGAATGCCTGATAGGAAGTTCATGTGCAAATGGAATCGTGGCATTTCTATTTCCATTTTCAGACAAGTTTCAAATTAAATCATACTTTCTTTAATACAAATTATTGCCTCGAATATCTAGAAAAGGTTATGTTATAATCGACAAAATTGCGGATGTTCTTAAACTAAAGGGTTGAAATTAATTTGTGGTTTAATCTATCAAAGGGCGACGAACAAATAAAACTTGACCAAAGATAGGCCTAGCTAATAGTAGAAAACGTAAATGACTGTCTTTTTGCCCCGTCTGATCTTCCCCTGCTCTGCATGATACATTCATACAAAACCGCGAAGAACATCGGAGTTCTATTTATTTGACTTTCGTGTCCCTTCTTACTACTTGTAAATTTCCAAGCAAGTCCAATTAGGTATTCGGCACATGAAGAAAACAAATCTGCATTGGAAAGAATCGTCACCCTAGCTTGTCTATTTTAGGATGGGCCGGGTCAAAACTAATATTATGTGACGCATTTTTTTTTACCCGCGCTTATATAGTGTCGTAAAGAAAAGAGAAAGTTCAAGAGAAATGATTGTTGTTTCTTGCAAGAAAAACAGCTAAAAAGCGCTGCATACTCCAGACTTTCCCGTATGATTTTGACCTTGTCTTTCGGTTCGCATGAGTACTCTGCATCAATTATTCAAGGGGCACATTTTCCATCTATGAAAATTATAACATAATGTCATCACTTCGTTTGATTTTCACTGGGTTGGAAAGTGGACTATTTCATTTCGACGAGTGCATGTTGTCTTTTCCTTATAGGCATGGGGCTGAACAAATAGTATTATGCTTGTGTTTTATGCTGTTTTTTTTAATTTCTTTTTAAGAGAAAGATGGATATGTAATGAAAATGATAGAGTTTAATATCTGAGGCAGTGTCTCGTATAATGATATAGGAAGGATCCTGGAAGGAAGCAGACCCCTGGAAGACTACAAAGGTTACTATATAAAAGCTATTTGTTCGACGAAAAGCACCCTGGACAATAATGCCTCCGGACCATTTCACCATTAACCACATCGGGAAAAGTTGTCCTATAATATCGAAGTATTTTTAAGGAAGTAGTTACCCATGGTGGTCTTCTGGGGGCAGTGGTCCGGGTACAGTTTGCCTATATGGCATATACGGGGTACTTGCTTATGTGTAAAAACTTGTATGGGGAGGGGGGGGGGGAGTTTCCATGGGGGTATTATCCAAAGGATTATGTCTGGTGGTATTTGTCCGGGGGATTTTGTCCGAGGGTAGTTTTCTTGATAAAGCTTAAAATGCCTGCTATGTAACTGAAAGTAATTTAGAGCAATTTAAATTTATCATATCGCATTAAACATTAGGACCAGAATGGCCTCTTTATTCAAAGTCGGCATGATTTATATGAGGGCTTTTAATGAATAATTTCTAAGAAAACGGTCGTTTAAAAGATATCACTCTTAGCGCCGTAATTGAAAGGGGCATCGGGTGGGCCCACGAAGGATGCATTAACTTTCCTACAACAAAATATCGCATTTCATTCTCCGGAAGAACCTTAATGCTATTTATGATAGGAAAACAAAAACAAGCACATGCTTTAAACTTGAGTTCTGGTAAAAAAAGAAAATGAATTCTCACAGAATCTAACGAAACTTACACTGAATGTTCAAGATTACAAATAAATGTCATGTGCCAAACAATTTTGGAAGAAAATGTATACTGGCTGAGTAATGAGCATAGAAAGGTAAGGAAATCAGGGTGGTACTAGCCCCGACACCATGTGTGTTGTCCCATATACATCTTTCTGTGTAAGTGATTGTTACTTTACCAAGACTCTGCCAAATTTATGATGATTTTGATGACTCCAAAACCTTGCATTACACACCATTACTTACATGCTATATGATCAACTTGTCTGATCCATTCCACACCTTTTCTTTCACAATGCAATCGCATTACCAGAACTCAAGTTTATCTTTAATGATGAAAGCATTAAGCAACTTAATTATATCCAAAGTTTCAAACCGTAGTCATGCGCATGCAAGTCATGTAAAAGCAGTTTCTTGAAAGATAAATGTTGTTAGATCCGTTTGCTAGCAATTAATAATTTACATTTCTTTTCTTTTGTAATGACCTGAATCGGTTTAGACCCAATATTCATCGTAATAATTCAGTTGCATGCAAGAATAACATGCTCGCAAGCTATGTCAGGTATTCTGCAATTGTAGAACTGATGATGGTCATGATGGATACGTTTATGGGACTGTAATTGAAGGCATCTAGCACACACACAAAACTGATATATATATTAACCTTCCATTACGATTAAACTAGTTCAGCGACTACCCCTAAGGGTCTAGAGAGATAGAATGATGGAAAGAATACGAATCAACCGAGGCGCCAAAACGAATTGATGTTTCAGCTTTCCACATTGTAAACCCTACTGCATTCATAGGGACTAGGCCCAATATCACACATCGGTAGAATAACTTTGTTCTCACCCATTCACCAGTCGTCAAGTATATGAGCATGATGTATGTTACACAACTACAAGTTATTATACAATGTACGCGACTCAACATAGGGGGGAAATCGACCACACCCTCTCTCGAATGGATGACCCCCCCCCCTCCCTACCCACCCCTACCGACGAAGGCCTTGCGACGTGTTATTCGTCATTCGTGGAGGTGTCGTGGTATAGTGGTTCATTCACTGGACTCTCAATCTAAGGGTTCATGGTTCGAATCCCAGCCCGGCAAGACATTCATCTACATTGTCACTTTCCACCCATGTTTTAAATGGGTACATGGTAGGATGCGAAAGTCATTATTGTTTACACAGCATTATGAGCGTCGGTTGGCGCCTGGCTTGAATGCTCCCCATGGAGTGAAGAATGCGCATATATTGTGTGTGGGCAAGCCTGTATCCGACGACCGGGGTAATACTACATCTGTAAAGAGTCAGGGTTGATGACTTAAGAGCTGTATGTAGACCTAAACTATTATATTTCATATTTTATTCAATGGTTTGGTCTACAATGATTATCATAATCACACGTATGTTGCTATCTATTACCTTTATGTTGCAGATAGCCAACATTAAACCCGAGAAATGACGGCTGTATATAAAAGTCATGTATTAAAACTTGTTCATAAAGAGCACATGACGTACATGTACATGTACCTTGTATCCCACTTTTTTGACAGTGTTATTTATTTAAACATGCAATTTTGGTTGCCTTGAGTGAGTTCTAATTTGTTTAACCATCCCTAAACCTCAAGATGACCTTTAATGTCGTAACTTTTGTTCTGAGTTTATCTATGCGTAAACCTGTCGTGTATTTAATTTTCCTATGTGGCTCTTCTCTAGTCAACCTTTGTTTCGAGTGTCGCAAGTTTTTGTTTGTTATAATATTACGTTCTCATGATTAAGAATTTCAAAAGTCAAATTGTGTAGTTTCATCGTAAAAGTATTGCCAACCATTTTTTAATTTATTTTGTGTATCTAATCCAACTTACAGTTGCCATAAGTGAATGACTTTATACTTGAGCTTCTCTGTTGTTGTTTATTGTGTTGTGTTTTCTTTTCTTTTCTCAACACGAGGTCACGATCTCGTTAGATTTATTTTCTTTCTTGTTTTGCAACCACCAATACTCAAAGTGACCTTTAAAGTTTGAACATTTGATATTCTAGCCTGACTTTCTCTATGAGTAAACCTAGGCATCCGAGAACCAATGATATGTAATGATACATTGATTACATTTCTCTCGTCCTCCAAATTCAATTTTCTCGTCCATTGCGTTCGGGCAATCTATTCATGCGATGGAGTTCGAATCTCGTCTTACACGTGAACTTGCACGCCTGGGAATCTCGTCTGTTAGAATCTCGTCTTACACGTGAACTTGCACGCCTGGGAATCTCGTCTGTTAGAATCTCGTCTTACACGTGAACTTGCACGCCTGGGAATCTCGTCTGTTAGAATCTCGTCTTACACGTGAACTTGCACGCCTGGGACTGCGGAGTCACGGGAAATATTTCCTGTGATGGACCTTCTTTTCAACCTGGGCCCCGTTGCACAAAACTTACCATCGATGGTAACTACTATGGTAACAGGGCTCAACAGCTAATCAAAATCAAGATTTATGTGGTAGTTACCATTAATGGAAAAGTTACTATCAATGGTAAGTTTTGTGCAACGGGGCCCAGGTGTTCATTTTTTCTGATATTCGGTATAGGCCAATATACATGTACACACATACACTTTGTAGCAGGGCTGTCCGCATACTTGTATCATTTTATTGACAGGATGTCTCGATGAATAAAATGCGCTTTTTATGGACCTATGATTTACCTTGAGTACCCCCTCCCTCTCCCCCCCTCTCTCTCTCTCTGTCTCTCCTTCCTCTGTCTCTCTCTCTTTCTCTCTCTCTCTTCCTCTCTTTTCTCCATCTTTCTCTTTCTCTGTATTTCTCGCCTATTCTCCTTGTATCTCTGCCACCCTCTAGTTTATGTTATCCCTTCTTCACTCTTGTGTCCCTTCTCATGTCTCTCTCCCTCTTTCTCTCTCTCTGCCTCTCCCTCTCTTTCTCTTCCTATCTCGTTTCTAAATTTCTATTGCGTTCTCTCTTTTGCATTCATCTTCTGCCATCAAACTATATAACCCTGATCAATCTGCTTCTGTTTACATTCATATGATACATAATAAAGGTCACTGGGTCGATAGTAAGACAGTCTTAAAGGTAATACAAAGTTTTGGTATGGGGTCATGAATTTGGTTCAAATGAACATATTGGAAGCATATACGATCCTACAATATTCAGTGATCGTTGTCGCGGTCGAAATCGACTCTAAAGTTATGAAATGTAAATAATAAACATTTTATGTTGAATAGCTCCCTCTCAAGGTCAAGATATTAATTAAGCTATAAAACAATGATTATTGACTAAAATCGACCGATTAGCTATTGTCGTTCGGAAATTATATACCACAACTACATACTCTGAGATTTTCATGGTCGCAGCTACCATTGTACGGCCGTAGGAGCTATTTGAAATTTATCAAAATTTACCGGGAGCACCGGTAAATCTTTATAATCAATTTTTCTCGAAAGCAGAAGTGTTTTAGGGGCTAAAATTTCTGGAGTTTTTAATACATCCACAGGGGCATCCAAATATATCAAAATTGTAAAGAATCACTATCCACCCATTTTTCAAAATTTCCCAAAACTTTGTAATACCTTTAAAGAAAAAAGAAAGTACTTAGTACTATTACCAAAAACATCGATTTTAACCCATGGAAAAACATTCTGATCGACGCAACTGTGTAAATGTGTCACCCTCCACTGTCTGACAACATTGGAGACATTTGCCCTTTCCTGCCCTATACATTATTTTGTATCCACCCCCATCTATTTACCAGACCGCTTTGCCAGAGTAAAGGAATTGGGGTTGAATGTTATTTGCTGATGATTGTTAATGCAGAAAGCAGGACTTATCGACGAGCGATTAAGTTTTTATGATGAACGTGTACCTCACACGTTGATGACAGTTTGCTAACTAGAGATGGGAGTCTATAAACGGCGAGAGATACCACGTCAATAGATCATGCATTGCATACAGTCATGTAGTCAGGTAAATACGAATGCAACGCAGCGCAGATTAAGTGTGCCAACCCATCTTCTAGAAATACAAAACAAACCAAAATAAACAGGCTACAAATCACACTATATAGGATACTTCCATAATCCAAACCTACCAGGGCGTATGAGACGGGAATTGCGGGGCGGCGCCCCCCTCCCCTTCGAAGATAAAAAGTAACGTTTAATTTGATCAACGATGTTTTATTTGTGTAATTTAATTATTTATTAGCTCCAACTTTTAATGCATGTTTCTCTCTCAAGCCTCTTACCAACGAATAGATTCACATGCTATAGGCCTATTGCATAATGGCATATACATGTATGAAATTCAATTTGCACATTAACTGATGCCATGTAGGACAGGCCTCTTACAAAATATATAGTTGTCAGGCAAAAATGTTGTTTGTAATTACATGTACGCATGAACAAAATAGTAGATTGGTCTAAAAAGTTCATACTTATGTCTAGTGACAAAATCACATTTAAATAAGATGTAGAGGATAAACTAGGTTGATTTTTTTTCAAAGTAATTCTGATCGCGTGTTTTAAGAATATAAAAGTTGAACAATCGATTCAAAATAAAAATGCAATACAGGAAAACGAAGAATTTAATTAAATGGAGATATCTGTGAATCATTGAATCGTTAGAATTTGCCCAATCCAGGATGTAGTCTGTCTAATATACTCATTCTCTGCATCACGCACTTGTAATACTACTTTATAACCGTATCTGAATTTAAACAAGAGCGTCTGTTTGCCCTAGCGGCATCGTTTAGCATGCTCAGCTGACGATGCTTACCCGGGCAGCCCGGGGTCTCCAGCAGTATGTCACCCCCAGTGTGTGCTCATTAGAAGGGGTAAGAATGGTTCAGCTAATTGATTTTGAGCCGGGCTTGCTAGACTAACGCCACGGGATCATGTGTTACCCCGTGTATTATGCATGCTAGGGGAGATGAAGTTAGACAGTTCCTTCCAGCGGCGTCATCTCAATTTTCCACCAAAAAAAAAATGAGGGGGATCTAGTCGAACTGATGGATGGGGGTATCTCGATCCCCCCAACCAGGGAGGTGGAATTCCACCTCCCTGCCCCAACCCAGGAATTTTGAAAACAAACGTGTGGAGAATGTGCATACATTGTGTGCGGGTAAGCCTGAATCCAATGACCGGGGTAATAATATACTTATCTGTAAAGCGCTTTGTGAGGGCCTCCGGTCCTGAAAAGCGCTAAATAAGAACGAGCTACTATTATTATTATTATAAGAATAATTATTTGCATCAGTCTGATTTTAGTACACAAGTACATCAGGGAGTTATGAGTTTACTCCCTGATTACATCATGCAAAGTGACTTTCAAAACGCAGAACATGATGTAGTGAATGCTGATGCGGGGTTCAGATGACCTCCAGAATACCTTTTACACCGCTAAGGCTTTCTAATAACGTAAGACCAAAATACATCTGAATGAATACATCGCAATTCTTACTGCGGTACTCAACAAGTTAAACGATTTGTACGCCAATTAGTGCTTATGAACCCGGGTGCTCCCCTCTGCAGCTCTGTACCTCGACAACACTTAAGAGGATTAGCTGTTACGCTTCAAGTGTAGGGAATAAATTAAAGCTGTAGCAGGGACTTTTAGATTCGCACGAAGACAACGGGGATTGCTACGATCGACGTCCTTTTAATGCTCTGCCTTGAATGGACGTCACACGTATCAGTCCACGCAAATCTAAAAGTCCCTATTAACTCTGATGACACTGAGGAGATGAAGGCTGGTACTTTTTTAAGGAGAGAATCCCAGCTGAATATAACAAGCTAACCCCTATAGCTGTCCATGTATATACCAGGGGACTATAATAAAGGTTCTATAAGTTTGCTTTTGAAATTCAGCGCAGGCATGTATTGTTGGTCGCCTGGTATTGTTTAGTTGCCCCTTTGGGAAAGTACCGGAGAATGGCACGCGTTGTGCGCGAAGCCTCACAAGGGGAGATCAGCTCTTCTCTTTATTGACATAATGGACAAAGGGTTAAGAGGGGCGAATGAATCTTAAGCTATGTTAGTCAAGGAGGTTTTAACACGTTAATATAACAGCTTACCCTAAGCAGAAACGCCGCCTGCAGAAGGAGCAGAGAGAGTAGAATCGCCGAGAATGAGATCCCATCGTACGCAGACGATACAAAGACAATTTCACTGAATGTAGGTGTCTGCTTTCCCGCCATTTCAATAATGATTTTTATGAGATCGAGAAATCGAGGACTCCGAGTGCCCCTTTATGAAACATTCAGTATCTGAATAAAATATTCAGAGTGCCGGTGAGCTCTATGAAGTGTAATCGTTGTCGCACCAATTGATGACACTTTATGAAGAGTCGAAACGAAATCACTCACTTATCATGGAAACGAAGAGTTAATTCCCGGTGATCAAAATTTAAACACATCCAATCCAAGCGACAAAACTTGCTTTTTCTTTAGTTGAAACTTCAAGATGTTCCTTTGAAAGGCAGATACTCAGCGTGTTTAGAGAGGTAAATGATTACCATGCTTCAATGTAAACAAACTCCATTTCTCGTATAAATCCAAAAGTCGGAAAGTGTAATGTTTTTGATCTAAATTGAGAAGCAAATCTGAAGAGAGAAGAAGAAAAAATCGATGCTAAACCTTTCGGCACGACGAGATGTGAACGGCAGAGCTGGAGGAAAGATAGATTCGGATCTGGCTCTGGGGCTTGGCTGGCTGTGAGTGCGTGAATTGGTTGGTGGCCAATCCAATCCAATCCAATCCAAGCGACAAAACTTGCTTTTTCTTTAGTTGAAACTTCAAGATGTTCCTTTGAAAGGCAGATACTCAGCGTGTTTAGAGAGGTAAATGATTACCATGCTTCAATGTAAACAAACTCCATTTCTCGTATAAATCCAAAAGTCGGAAAGTGTAATGTTTTTGATCTAAATTGAGAAGCAAATCTGAAGAGAGAAGAAGAAAAAATCGATGCTAAACCTTTCGGCACGACGAGATGTGAACGGCAGAGCTGGAGGAAAGATAGATTCGGATCTGGCTCTGGGGCTTGGCTGGCTGTGAGTGCGTGAATTGGTTGGTGGCCTATCTCTTCTGGTTGCTAATCCACTCCCGAGTGATAATATGGATGGGTTGCCAAGGTGATAGGCATCAACTGGTACGGCTGAGATGTGGGATGATCATCTTACCCTGATTATCTGGTGGAGTCAGTGTTAGCCGGGAGCTAGGGATGGTGGAATCAATCAGTCACACTCGAAACAGCCGGAATAACGGCATCAATGTCTAGAGATTGAACCAGGACAATCACGACTCTCGATCTCTGCACTTCACCCGAACACCGCTATATGCCTCTCGGGGTGAGTTTGGTTAATTGTCCCTCGAAGATATTCACGAATTAAACTGCAGATTTGAACAAAAAGGTGTCTGAACCGATAGTTTCCTGGTTCACATATAAAATCATCCCCTGTCTGTATTTGATGTGGGTTGTCCCGCGAAAGAGATCTCACGAATCAAACAATAATCGCCCTTTCCTTCACTGTCTATTCAATCAGATCAAACGATAAATGTCTGAACTTCAACCCAACACTGCTCTGCCCCTGGGATGAGTTCGGTTAATTGTCCCTCGAAGAAATTCACGAATTACAGAGTAAAGAAATGGTTCGTTCTTCAAAGATCACTCTTAAATTCCATTGATGTGGGGCCGGTGGTGGGTTTGTGAATAGTTATGTGTCGGCGAAAGATATTCACAATCGAACTGCGAAGTTTGAAGAGCTTATCCTGAAACAACGATCCCTCTAGTATTGGAGCGATGCGCAATCGTCCTCGGAAAGAAGTTCATAAACGAACTGGAGAGTCGGAGGAGTTTTTCCTGAAACAAACTTCCCTCTGAGAGTCTGGCGTTGGTGTGGAGTGGGTTAAACAAATATCATTCTCGGAAAGGGATTCACGAAAACAAACTGCAGAGTTTGAAGCGATACTTCCTCCTCCTGTTCCTCTAGTTTAAATCCTTTAAATTAGAATTTAGGAGACGAGATATAAAAGCGGGGCACCTATGTTCGACAGACGAGACTTCGGGAGTGCAATATACCTCGGTAACAAGATCCACGAAGACCAGGGATTTGGGTCGTCAATCTCGGCCGGTCTCGAAGGTGGCGCGATTTGCATGAATTCGTAACTAAACTCTAACCCCTGATTTCTCCCTCCGGCTGATGCAGAAAGTGAGAAGGAACACGAGCGAGAATTCAAATGAAGACAAAAAAAGAAGTAGAAGAAGAAAACAGAGAGGGAGATGGGATCTGAAGCGTGAAAGAGTCCAGGCGGAGCGGAGATGCGGCGATGAAGAAAGAAAACGCGACACTGGTATATATTTTCTCCGATCCTCCGTCGGTGGAGTCGTTCTCACGTGTTGCTGGCATGGGGAGTTACGTTACAATGTTTACATTGACAGTCCCGCTGCTATAAATACATGGATGGATGGAGCGACGTAGGGAACGATGCGCAAATGAGACAGAGGGAAATGAGCTGATGAATCTGGTAGGAAATAGACAGGCGCAGCATCAAGATAAAGATCCTCCAGCAGTTTCTAGGGGCCCACTAGTCTGTCGATTCAGACTCGGGCTATTACATAATTATATTCAAGGTCATTACGCGTCTCCCTTGCATACAGTGGCGTAGACAGGTTCGTACACCTGGGGGGATGACTCAGGGGCGGATCTAGCTTTTTGCTAAGGGGGGGGGGGGTTGACCAAAATAATGACGATGCGGAGCATCGTCCACGAGCCGCGAAGAGGCGAACCGATTTTTTTTGGGGTGTTTATTTGAACCCCGTAAGTGATGTTTTCCTGGCATCTATTAACACAATGGAGACCATAAAAAGCAGTGCATGATAACGTCTTTTTAAATCAAGTAACAGTTAAATACACAGTTATATCCAGAGTTATCATGTGTTTGGTTAAGTTACCAGATGAGTTGAATATCTTCTCACAATATTTGCACTTGAAAGGGTTTCTCTCCAGCGTGCGTTCTTTTTTCTTTCTTTTTCTCTTTTTTTTTTCTTCTTTTTTTCCCCTTTTTTTTTGTTTGTTTTTTGGGCCGCCCAAGGGGGGGGGGGGGGGTTAAACCCCCTAACCCCCCCCCCCCCTAGATCCGCGCCTGTTTAATCTTGTGGTTATCTTGTGGTTTCCAAACCACAAGATTACCACAAAATACTTGTAAGATTTTCTTTTTTTTACCGTCTGAATTGGCTTTCACCGTGTGAATGCGGCTAATACCAATAAACACAATTACAATAATGATGAGGATTATTATAATCATCATCATAATTATTATTATTTTTAATATTATAATTGTTATCATTATTATTATTATTACTATTATTATCATCATTATGACTTATTAAGTAAGCAAATATCATTCCCAAAACCTGGGGGGATGATTGTACATGCCATCCCCCCACCTTGTGAGGTGGGGGGATGCATCCCCCTCATCCCCCCCCCCCCCCGTTGGCTACGCCCCTGCTTGCATATACTCTCACTCTCCCTCTCCCTCTCTCTCTCCCTCTCTCTCTCTCCCTCCCTCTCTCTCTCTTTCTCTCTCTCTCTCTCTCTTCATCCCTCCCATATCATCCCCTGTAAGTTTCTCTGTATTTCTTTATTTCCTCTTTCCCTCGCTCTCGCGCTCTCTCTCTTTCTTTCTTTCTTTCTTTTCTTCGACAACCTCTCTCTCTCTCTTTCTTGCCTGTACCACGATGATGAGAGGGGCGGGCCCTCACATCAAGGTCAAATACGAATCAACTAAGTGGTATTATGGTTATAGGAGAGGACTTGCATCATCTATTTTTGCATTCTATATTTCATCATTTTTACCCTTTTGCTTTCATGATTTCTTCATTTCTCTCTCGGCACACACAAGTTGCTACGCCACTGCTGTTTTTCTCCTTTATTTTTTAGTATGTTTTATTAAGGTTTTTTCTTCTTATTTATTTCCAATTTTGAAACAGATAGATTTACAACTAAGAAGGTACTTCGACATAATTATTTTAATCGTGACATGCTCTTTTTTTGTATACAGCTTTAGTTGAAATATCAAATTGAAATATAGCTATATTGAAACCGAGAAAATAACATCCGACTAAACATAAACAAGGTGCATCTTCTTTGCATCAAGGGGAAAATCACATAGACAGTAAAGGCAGTGCATCCCTTTTGCAGCCAACATGAAATTCTATAGAACTATGTCGGAATTATAAATATGTCTCGTATGTCTGTAGAAATTTAAACGTTAGCAGTTTCCTAGTAATCAAATAGTGCAAGGAAACCCATTTACTTTCTAGACTTAACTGTCAGACACTATTGAGTGACTGACTGACTTTTTTTTTCTGTTTGGTAATAACATACATAAACTGAGCTGTACATGGTACATGCGCATTTGTCTACATCAATAACCCGCTTCTTGTAATGGCCAAAATTAAGCTGATTAAATCTTTACGCAGCACCAAACGAACGGCCATTTGGTACAAGGGTCTGAAAATCAGACCATTACTAAAATTATTGCAATCACTATAGTCTATTCGATAACTAATGCTCATTTTTTCCCCACTACAAGACATTTCCAAGCATTTTCGTTTTGAGGGAAGTTCTAAATTAACTGTATCTTTCAAATGCCTTTGGAATTTAACTTTTTCATTATTTTTTTCTGGCCTGCAAATGGGACATAGCACCTTTAACAAAAATGGACAGAGAAACTGGGATAGGCAAATACAGGGACATACAAACGAAATCACAAATGTAACAACATTCAACATGATTAACAGTAGACGATATTGTTTTAAATGGCTTTTATCTATCACCAAATATGCCCAAACTTGTTGAATGTTTAGACTTTAATATCTAGACTATGATATTAGTCGGCATTTTATTAATAAATTTAAAACTGACACTTAATTAAAGGAAAACTTCAAAATTGGTCTATTTGCATATTTGAATTTCATTAAATGAGCGCGCTCGCTAAATTCTATTCGACAACTACAATGTAACCGTCGTTATTTTCCCACAACAAGACATTTTAAGCCCTGTTGATTTGAGGGTAGTTCTAAATTAGTATTATCTTTCAATCACCGTTGGAATTTAACCTTTTCATTTTGTTTGGCCATCAAATGGGACATGGTACCTTTAAACCAAGGCAGGCTTTGCATTGCAAAGTTCATGTCAAAGGGGCTTGTAATTGATTTATTAGATGCACATAATTATATGCGCGGTTTGCGACAGCTCCAAAATTATACTTTCAAATAAAACATATCGTTATCATGTTTCCCCTAACGTTTCTTACAGGTGCCGGCTACCCTCAATTCGCTTGTCAACTTCCCTTATTTCGCTTCAATTATACCAATTACATGCATTCGATTGCACAATTAAACTCACACCAATCTTTGTTGACAATCACCTTCTGGGCTGTGTAAATTTGCACCATGTCAATTCTACCATGCCCAAGCATGCCCTCTGCTTTTTAAAGATGTCTTCTTCGTTTAAAGATAAAGTTGAGTTCTGGTCATGCGATTGCATTGTGAAAGAAACGTTGTGGAATCGATCAGAAAAGCTCGATCATCTAGCATAATTATAGGTATTGGTGTGTATTGCAAGGCTCTAAAATCATCCAAATGATAAGAAATTTGGCCCAGTCTTGGTAAAATTACAAGCACTGTACACAGAAAGATGTATATGGGACTACACGAACATGTGCCATAAAAAATAAAAAAACGCTCCTATTTTTATGATGTTACATGCCATATTTAGAATATTCAGGCATTTGAAGAGCCATGCTTTTCAGGGTACATTTTTTCTTTGATGTTCTTCAAAACTTGCACAATACAATGATAACGCTCACAAATTATTGTTCACCTCTTCCCAGAACCCAACCTTCTCTTTAAACATGTCTTCTTCGTTTAAATTTGTCAGAGCGAGTCTCCTTTGTATTCATGACGGCTGTGACGAAATACAAATGTTTCAAACGCTTCGTTTCACCATGTGTATGTGTGTTGATGCATGTCGTTTATTGATTGATTGATGTGTTTCTTTATTTGTTTCAGTTTGCTATATAGATGTCTTTCTTTCTTTTTTATTCTTTCCTTTCTTCTCCTTGTTCTACTTTTGTCTTCTTTTCCCTTCTCTCCTTCTTCTTTTTATTTTTCGTTTTCTTCTTACTCCTTCTTCTTTTTCTTCTTCATCTTCTTCTCCTTTTTTGATTTTTTATTACATAACTCAAATATAATATAGTTTATCCATAACATTATCTTTGTAAATATATTCTTAGGGCACCGTTGACATAAAGTTTGTTTGTGGATTATCCTGTGAAGACATATTTTTCTTATAACTCGGGTAAGTTCAAGAAATCTTACCCATGCATCGACAAAATTAACGGTAGTATAATCTGATGAATATATTCGTGACAGCCAAACAAAGCTTTGATGTAATCAAACATCAAAATACCGTCACACCGTCAAACCTGCTTTAGCGACCACCTGCACACAAAAGACAAAATGTCAATACAGACCACATTTCTTGTTTCCCTTGAATCTGTTTCTCATTCAACCTTGCATTAAATGAACCTGCACATAAAGACCACCTGCCTAAAAAGACCACTCTTAATAAATGTCTCCCTTGAGACTATGAGTAGTCTTTGTACACGTATACAGGTTTCACTGTATTTTAGAACAGATGTGTCCAGTATAGCGTGCTAGTGTTTGAGCAAGGAGTTATATAATCTCCTTGGTTTGAGACACAAACTTAACGGCCTTCATGCATCATGCAAGTCTTTCGTTTACGGCTGATTGTCAACGAAACGGAGTTAAATCTATGGTTAATTCCGTTTGTTGCTACATCAGACAGCCAGTGAAAACGAGTTCGTTTGATAAAATTATGGAAATGCAAGCACTAATTTAAACAAACAGAACTTTGTTATTCCTAGCTCATTTTTCCTGACTGAGGTGTCATATGAAAGGGCAGAAATCCAACTTTCTAGAAATGTATTTTTTTTTCTTAGAAATTTAGATACCGGCCGCCAAATGACTTTTTTTTTTCCTCTCTTCAAATTCATTTTGGATTATACGAGTTGCATCAAAATAATGAATGAGGAGGATCTAAGCTTTACAAATATGTGTCATTTATTAATTATAAATGTGACTAAGTTATGATAAAACATTGATAGTTTTCGGTTTCGTTTTTTTCTGAAACGCACTGTATACCTTATTCTTGCCAAGCGATGTTTTTGTTGTGTGATGATCACTCCTGTACTAAATATATAATTATTGTATATGTGGTGTACACAATCCTGTTACTGGATGGAGAACGTACTAACATGCATATTAATCGGTTTCTCTTCACGAAAAGCAGATCCACCACAGCCTAAGTTTAACCTTTAAAACCTCGTACGGCTCCTGTGTTGTAGAAGGGTGTCGATATATATTTTTAATAACAACCCCCCAAACGGCTTGGTTTTCGTGTCACGTAATTGTTTATCTCCAGGCGTAATCAAGAGCGACGTAATGAAGCCTCGCTCGCTAAGCACCTCCGGGCTGTAATAAAGAAAACTTTATTCAAAACACGTGGCTATATCTTGAAACAACATGGTACGCGCACAGCATGTGATGAACTTGAACATGATAATCGGGATTGGGTGGCAGGAGAGGGGATGCGGAATATACGAACATAAACATGAAATTGGAGAATTATGATGGACTGCCCATATTTTGATTCCAAACATCTTAGTCATCGCTTCATGACCGACCTGTTGACAGAATTTAACAGAGGCGCATTCTGAACCCCCCCCCCCTTTTTTTTAGGGGCGGGGGGGGGGGGCAGTTTCCCAGATTCCAGCCTGAGTCTTTTATGATTTTTAAGACGTAGGTACGAGATGGATCTCGGCAAGGATATTTATTCAGTTTTATCTCGAAAGTGTTGATGGAAACAATGATATATTACAAAATACGGATCGATGTACAATGTATTAGTCATGAAAGCCCTGGGATTTGTTTTATTTCCTGTACGAAGATGGAATGGGGGGGGGGGGGGAGGGGTGTTCAACTATCAATCGATTTAACTAAATACAAAAAAACAAAATCAGATTACCCATAGGATTACCCAGCACCGGTCATCCTCGTCAAACCGTACAAAACAAAAACAAATTCCGTGCTTCTTGACGCGTTGTTTCTTATTCACGGGGGCGGATTAGGGGTTTTCCCCCAACTCACGGCCTGAGGCATAATATAAGAATATCTGTATCCGAGATCCGAATCTATGAATTCTAAATTCAAAACCCGATATGGGATGTATAATCAAATTTTCTTCATAATATTGAAAACAAGTTATTTTCTTTTGATATTCCTGGATGGATAACATACAGTAGGGAATCTTAGAGTGTTGAAATCCCAAAGCATTTTCATACCAAAGACCAAAAGAGAAGGTTGATTTCTGGTAAAGGTGAACACTTCTTATTTTTCTTATTCTATTCATTTTAGTTTGGAAGAATATATTGACCCCTGAAAACATTGCCTCCAAATTCTCCTCCATTTTAAATATCAAGAATTAGCTAGAAAATTTGGACCAACATTATTGTCATATATCAGACGGGTGTATAATCCCTTTAGGGAGTGTCGTGGTCGAGTGGTTTAAGGCGCTTGACTTGGAGATGAGAACGTCGAGGGTTCGAATCCCGACACGCCACTAATATCCTTTGGCAAGATAATAACCTGTACCTGCTACTCTCCTATAGGATGCGACCGTCATTGTTGGTCAAAAAGCTTTTGAGCGTCAGTAACACCTGGCTGGAATGCTCCCCAGGGGAGTGGAGATTGTGCACACGTTGTGTGCGGGCAAGCACTGAATCTAATGACCCGGGGTAATCGTATATTTGTAAAGCGCTGAGAGACATTTGTATTTGTATTAAGCGCTATTTAAAAATTAAATATTATTACTATTATTATTAACCACTTTTTAGTGCAATGTGAGGGCATTTGAAGAGGATTTATTTTCCTTTTGACATTTCTGCAATGATATACCTATACATTCACAGGGGAAATTAAAACACTCACAAACTTATCACTTTTAACGAAACCGAACCATCCCTTTAAACGCGTGGGCCCGTCTACATCTGGGGGCGGCCATCGTGCGAGAAAGATCCATTTCATCTTCCAATTCATCTTCACATATTACGAGGCCTATATTGCTTATCAATCACTTTAGGGTTATCATGAGTTCGAGAAAAGGGCGGGGAAAATTTCCTGGAATCAAAGAAAAATTACACCAACATTTTCAACCGTACGGCACTACCGTGTAAGTAAAACAAAAAGTTTACACCTAGAAAATTGCTAATTATTTTAAAAATCTTCTATGAACAGCAAATTAGTATACATCTTTAATATGAAAAAGTGTTTTATCCCAAATTATTTGGTATCATTTTTGTGTGGTATGTTTTCACGCTTGGATGAACAGGATGAAGTATTTGTGTTATTATTTGTATAGTTATTATTAGTAGTAGGCCTTTCATTATGATTCTTGTTTTTACTATTCATTATCATTATTGTTGTCGTATATTACTGGCAAAATGAGCTGATCTATAATGCTTTGTAAACAATTCACATTAAATCTAAGCCAGGTCCTCCCGAAATTTGATTCTATGATAAGAACTTAAATTACCTTGTATCACCCTTAACAACAAAATCTTTGAAGAGCCACAATTAAACCCGACTTTTATTTGTGTGTGCTTGAATGTCTACTTGTCTGCCTGCGGACATCCTTCGTAAATTGAAACCTCATTGATCTATAAATCAATTTTCTAGAATTCATTTCCTTTTGTCAAGCGGTACATCGGATATGATGTATGGCTAATGTTTGATGTATTTATATATTTATTTTCCTCATCGTATATATCAAACGAAGTACCCTCCGACATTTTATTGCCACCATTTTTGGTTACCTTCCTCTGTTTCTTCCCTAGCATTCAATCTCTTTCTGCCCCTGTCTCTCTCCCTCTGTCTCTACCCAATTTTTTGGTAAATATCTTTCTCTCTCGTGATCGATCTCTCCAACTCCCTTATATCATGCATATTTGATTTGTTATAATTATGCTCATCCCCCCCCCACCTCACCCCTCCCCCCCCCCCCCACCTCACCACATCTCTCTCTCTCTCTCTCTCTCTCTCTCTCTCTATCCTCTCTCTCTCTCTTTCTATCTCTCTTTCTCGCTCTCTCTCTCTATCTTTCTTTCTTTCTCTCTGCTTCCCCTCACCCCGCCCCTCTATCCTCACTCTTTCACCTCCCCATATCTCCCCCCCCCTCCTCCCCCTCTCCCTCTCCCTTCCGCCCCTCTCCCTTCCGCCCCTCTCTCTCCTTCCCTCCCTCAGACAATTGTTCCGTGCTTTATTTCTTAAAAAATGCAGGGTTAAGTTTAAAGTTGCATTTCGGTTTTGGTTTAGGTGTAGGTACAATGCTAATTGTTCCGAGAGCAATGGGTATTCTGTTGGCATGGCTAGTAAAGGACATTACCGCTGAGCAATCGTCGCACGTGCATATGTCGTGTACCTTTATTGTCTGTATCCCGTCTTTCCTCCCTCTCACTGTCTCCTCTTTCTTCTTTAACCCCTACCTCCCGCTCCTTCATATTCTCCTTACCCCCCCCCCCCCCCCGCATCTCTATTTATCATTCATTGTGAAAACAATGATCTGGCCTTTATCAAGTTGATTCCGGCAATTTGGAACAATTCTGTCCTATATGAAAATCCACTTTATATATGGGCATGATACATATACGACACTAGTAACCCAACGGTCATTCGCCAGCTGTACTATGCTTGTATAATATATATAAGCCATCCCCCGAACGAAATCTGTTCGGGGGAATGGTTGAAATGATTTATCAAATGTAAAATGCCCGAGCCATTACTTCGGTTACGGCTGAGGCCAAAATCAATTGTTTATATTTCATCCTTATTCCAAATCCAATTTACCAAACAGATCGAACTATGAAGCCCTTTCCACATGACTTAAAACCCGTCTGCACTAGTTCGGTCAGGGGGCATTAGACCCCCCTGCAAGGTCACTTACAGGGGGTTATCTCATCAAATCAGCTCTCAATTAACATAAGAAAAAGGGGATCATGGGGGGGGGGGCCAACGGGCACCGATTAGGCATTGTTTGCTATATAGAGGGCGCAAGTAGTTATTAGTAGTGCAGTGGGTCTTTAACATATTCTTTATCTCAATAGTTATACCGAAAGAGACAATAGTATCGAGCTTGAGAGGTCGTTAAATGTGCGCGAATATTATCCGAATAATTCATGGGGGTCCACAGCTATCTGGCAAGAAAAATAATGGCCCCCTTGGGGGTTCGGCGGGTGAGACACGGGTCGGAAAGGGGGACATCATTTAAGAAGGAAGATCATCTAACAAGCATGCATGTATCTGTTTTTACGTTTCAATGTGCGGAACGTGTTATATTTGCAGACCTCGTAAGATGTGCTGTAAAAATGTATGCTATTAAAAGAAGGTGGGAAAATAATGTTGAAATGTATTCTAGCAACGAGCGTGACGAGAAGATAAACAATCTCTCACCTAGTGTGAAAATATCAGCCTTTTTTGTTACCTCTCTTTTTTCAGACACTTAATGCATAGAGCTCATATCACAATTAAAAAAATGAAGCCTTACACGCCAACAAACTGCATTTATAGCTTAATTATTACTTCACTCTCCTTTTTTTTTGGGGGGGGGGGGGGGCGGGGGGGGGGGGTATCATGAAACCAAAATAAAGCGTTTATTTCACTATTGTATGTTAGAAATTGATCCACGCAATAAATAAAGGTAATGTGTTTTTAAAAAAAATGCAGGGGTCGGATTCATCTTTATCTTATCGCTACATGAAACAGTTACTGATTTGTGTTTTTTGATTCTCTATGGAGATTCTTGACATTACCAATTTAAAATAGGACTATACATCATTTACTTATTAATTCATTTTGTATTATTTCGATGGGATAGCCTCGTGAGTAGTAAAAACAATTACTGATATACTTGGGAGAGAGGGGTGGGGGCTGCATAACGTCAACAATACAGAAGAAAGACTTATTATTATTATTATTATTATTTATTTGGCAAAAAAACAAAACAACATTGAATACAAAACGAGAGTATATTTTGGAAAAGATTCACATGGATGTCGGGAAAGAAAAAGATAACCTAAGTAACTGTAACCTGAAGGTCTTGTTTTCCAATCCATGTGACTTTAACGAAATGGTAACAATTAAATGGTGAGGTATAACAATTTATGAATCACTGTGTAGTCAACAATAAGAATCATTGACAAGATACAATTTAAAAAAACAAAAAACAAAACAAACTTTAACCCCTCCCCCTATTAGTTACATGGTCTTTTCTAGAGGGTGGATGAAGTAATGTCTCATCGCAAAATCTGAATTTCGCGACTTGGCATCATCTTGATAACAGTATTAATGTGATACTTAAATTCTGATGAGGTGATAAACCTTTTCTGGAGAGTTGAAGGTCTCATACGAACATTACAGACACTGTACTTTCCAAGACTCAGCTCTCTCTCTCTCTCTCTCTTCTTTTTTAAACAGCGCCATCTATATGAATCGGACAGAGCAGTGTCATCTTGACTTTTATGAATGACTTCACGTGAAAAGTTTATCACTGTACATTAGGGTCTGGTCAATGGGCGTCAACGTAGTGGCGTAGATAAGGGGGGGGGGGGAGGGGACAAAACCCCTTCCCCCTCCATGGATAGTACATCAGAACAAGAGAAAGATAACATTACAGGTACAGAAAAAGGGGCGCAGGAAGGATCGTGAAAAAGACATCTCCCGCCCGTTCCCTCCCATTATTCAGTGGCCTTGCCTATAAGAGTTCCACACCTTATATGAAAGTCAGTGCCCCCCCCCCCCACCCACATCCTCAGGTCCCACCAAATACATTTAATTGTGTATGTAGTTAGTTATTTGATTTTTCCATCTACCAATTCATTTTGCTGTCATTCATGTTTCAATTGCCATTCAATCCTTCAATGTTTCTCCTTGAAAATAATATTTAGATCTTCGTATATTTCTTATCTTCCCCCCTCTGACTCTCTCTCTTCCTCTCTCTCTCTCTCTCTTTCCATCTCTATCACCATCCATCTTTTTTTTCTCTCTCTCTCTCTCTCACACACACACACGCTCTCGTACACGCACACACACACACACGCACACACACACCCTCTCTCTCCCCCTCTCTCTTTCTCTTAACCTCGCTCTCTCTACCTCTCTCCTCCCCCTCTCTCTACCTCTCCCCCTAATAACTCCCTTCCTCCACTCTCTCACTCTCTCACTCTCATTGGATACAACACCCCCTCACCATGCTCACTATGCCCAAGCTTTATCATAAGCTACATGTACATAATAAGGACGAGGCAGACTCTGATGCAAATTTGATTCGAAAGCCGTTTACTTTATAGTTAATATATCTTAACAAAACAGAAATGTGACGGTAAATGTTTCCTTTGGACAATGTATGTAACATAATCTCCTCAGTATTTACACTTTATACAATATAATGTTTTCCCCTTATTACAGCGCGTGATATAAAATATACAATATTGATACATATATATATTCGTATATACAACTTATGGTGATTTGGTATCGGGTGCCCCCTGCGTAGGGGGACGTTGTAATAATTACAACACAGTTCACATTCAAACTATTTGCAGTTTTCTGACATCCTTGACCTTTATTTCACCAAAAATAGATCTAAGGGTAAGCTTAGCAAGTAAGTTTAGATTAGGTTAAATTTAATAGGTTGAGGTTTAGTTTTAGGGTTGGTGTTAGTGTTTGGCCCAGGTTTAAATTTAGGAATTTGGTGACTGTATGAAATTTGTGACCGCGGAGCAATTCTCGTAGCAGCGTGTGTTATACAAAAATTGTAGCAGCCCTAGTGTACAATTTCGTACTATTAGAAATATGCTATGCCTACTGATATATATATTTATATATATACATATGATATATACTTTGTGAGCCATTTCATTTCATCTTTTACTAAGTACGGGGTTCGAATTTTATTGAAGGCGGAATATGTCTCATACATGACTTGCATAGAAACATCAGTGTAAAAATTATACTTGGGGTGCATGTCACATTGAACATTTTCTTTAGCGGAAAACAGACATTTCTGATTTTTTTTCAAAGTACAGAGCAAATTGAAGGGTGGGGGGGGGGGTCACAAAATACGTTACCGTGTAACCAATTTGTGTTTGATTGATCGCAACTGCAAAGATTAATAACTTCTTACTTTTAATCGGATGTTGCTCAAACTTTCACTGACCTGTTCTTCTCAGTTGTCTGTTTTTATCAAAATCAGCATAATATCAGGATAGATTTCCCCTTGTTTGGGCACTCTACAAATGTAATTATTGTTACTAGACACCACAAAAATAACTTAAGAAGGTAATTTTTTAATCTTTATATTAAGACAAATTTTCAAGATGTAAGACATTTTGCAAGGTTTTCATAGTTTCGTCACTATTGTGACCAGTTGATGGCTCTAACCCACTACACGCAATCGTTCTTATGTTACATAATAATCAATATTAACAAGATCGCAAAGATTTTCAGAAAATCAATTAGATTAAAGTACTCCATGAAACTATGTTCGGCTTATATCATGTCAATGTAGTGTTTGCACATTTTAATAGGTGATAGCGAGCAGGCGAGCTATCTAAAATGCCTTTTGAAATAGCCCAATGGCTATTGAAAATGAAGGATTGATTTTTAGAAAGTCTCTGCGACTTTGTTCATTTAAGAAAATTCAATGTGATTCTTGTAGATATGAAATACTTGCCAATCATTTCTCTCTTTAAACGAAAGAACAACGTTTTATAACATCAATTGAAAGGAGCAGTCTCCAGATGAAATTTGAACTAATAGAGTGCGTCACAGATAAAAATAAAACCGAAAATTATCGATGTTTTATCATACCTTAATCACAATTATAATTTACAAATGACACAAATGTGATTTTCCCTTTGAAATTCAGATACCGCCCGCCAAATGACTTTTTGGTTTCCTCTCTTCAAATTGTTTTTAATCACTCATGCGTGAAATATGCATCGTATGAATTGCATCAAGTGAAAGAGGAGGATCTAAGCCTTACAAATATGTGTCATTTATTAATTATGATTGTGATTAAGTTATGATAAAACATCGATAATTCTCGGTTTCGTTTTTTCCGGGACGCACTGTATATTGTGACTATAGTTTTATAATTTGTACACACATTATTGTGATTGGAGGAAATACAATGCTATGCTCAGGACGTGATTTATGTCACATATCATAAAAATGGATTTGAATATAATGTTACTACTTTCTGATACATTGCGTAGAACAGCTGTACATAGTTCTGAATTGACACACACCAAGATTTAACAGACTTGGAAGAAAAGTGGTGCTTAAAATTGACCGCAGTTGTGATCAATGTGAACTCTACAATACATGCATAATAATGTCTTGGTCCGTCAAAATATTTGTTAAAACTTTGTCTTTAGGCTAGTTGATTTATGCGCAACTTTGTAAAACTCTACATACGAAAACTAATGCTATATACTGCTCTACATAATTCAATATAAATGAAAGTGACACAAACGAAAATACTTTTAAAAAAATACAAATATTTGCAGCAAACATTCAAAAAAGCAAAAAAATGTCAACCCCACTACAATCACTTCATAAACCCCGGTGTCCCCAACACAATTATTCATAGAAAAAAAAACTGTATAGGTAAATTCAACGAAACTTCCAAATTTGTTACATTCTACAAGGGGGTGGGAGAGAGAGAGAAAGAGGGGCCGATAGACATAGAGGATAGAGAGAGAGAGAGAGAGAGAGAGGGGAGGAAATAGCGATTGTTTGGAGAGGAAGAAGGAGAAGAACAATAAGAAGAAGAAGGAGGAGGAATAGAAGGAGAAAAAAAGAGAAAACAGTCCATACTTTAGATATAAAAGGGAAACATGCGAATTGAATTCCTATAAAGGTGTAAATACTCCCATCTAGCGAAATAAATCACTCACCATCCCATAATAATTGATTTTCGTCAATTTGAATAACCTGAAAAACTACGTTTTGTGGCGTACTACAAAGCTCTACATTAACACAAAGAATAATTCATTGAGATTTCAGCAAACATTTTTTTCTTTACGAAAGCTTTTCAAAAAACCAAGTCGCAAGCACATTTTATGAATTGAAATAGATGCAGCATGTGAAATACGTGGGCTTTCATACAATCTATCACAATTACTGGACACGATAATCAGAAGCCGGCATTAGTCAAAATTGCGTCCGTGGGAATAGTTTTGAGTGAATATCTAAATATCTGAATATCTAAAATACTTTTTAAACTGTTAGTGCCACGAGGGCCACACTATTTGTCAATTTATGACAACCATGAACGTCAAATAACTTTAGTAAGATGTGTGATGATAATTATTGTTTTTGCGTCAAAACACAGTATTTAATCTAAATTTACAATCGCTGAATATAAAACTTAGTCATGTTAAACTTCTTACTTCCTAATACACATGCACGAGTCTGTTCATGTCGGACTTTCGAGGAGTCTTCCACAATCATCATAATGAAACTGTACTCTTTCGATGTCAGGTAAGACTACGCCTCGCTGTGAACCTTTCTACGTCAGGAGGGTAATAAACTTGAGGTGTGGCTTCTAAATTACAGGCAGCTCTAAAAATCAAGTTGACGTTCAAGCAATCTAATCACGTGATTGATTGACAATGATGATGTTTAACAGTCAGGACCACTATCACTCTAGTCCAGAATCTGGCCTATTTAGTTTTGATCCCCACCACACCAACGCTACCTCCACCGACTTAAAGTACTTGCTACCAGTCGAAAATGGCGTGATTATCAAATTAGGACGCCCGACGAGTTAGGCTGGGCTGGCGAGCGTATAATGAGTTTGTTGATAACGCCATCTTCGGCGGCGTGAATCAATTGTAGGGAATATACTATGAAGAACCGCCCAGAATCTGGACTACTTTCACTCTGGTCCAGAATGTAGCATATCGCGTCTCTCGAACAGGAACTATTTGATACACTTCAACGACAATAAAAATGAAATCCTGACTATGACGACAAGTTGTTTCAACATACAACATCTGCTTACGTTTTTTCCTTCTTTTCAGCCAAGGTCAATAAAGATGAAAGCGTGCAATAATTGACTGACGGGTGCATGCATACACACAAACGTCTACAATTCTCACATTTTGGTGTCTTAATTAGATCGTTCTTTCTCACATCCAGTGTAAGAGTTGTTCAAGGGTTCAATTTGTGTACAAGAATATCTTCGTATTTCTCTCTATCAGCTAGCATGCGACATGTTGAGTGGTAAGGTGCTGTGTTTCATTTGATTTCAACTGATTGTTGTCGTCATCGACACATCTCTCCACGTTCGTATCCCTATTTCCAATCTGGGGACTGCCGTTGCTAGTCGTCTTTGCAGCTTGTCTCGCGCCCTCTACGTTCTTGTCTTTCAACAGAGGCATTCCTTCCTGCGGAGGTAAGATGTGCTTAGCGCTCACACCGTCCCCATCTTGATCCATTTCCACTTTCTCCGGCAAGGCGCCGAGTTCGTAATTCTCGAACTCGTCTGATTTCTCCTGGATGGGTGAGTGCTGCGGTACCGACGAAACCGTCTGCGTCGCCGGTTGCTCGCTCGTCCCGATGCCGCCGTTCATCGTCGCAGACAAGTCGGAGTTGATCCGCCCGTTGTTCGGAACCCGCGAAGGACTTGAACGCAACGAACTCAAGCACGTATTCTCGTCCGTAAACCACCTTGAGTAGGATGAGTTTCTCTGGCGATTAGCTGCTAGTCTTCTTCTCATGCATGGGCAGTCCTGTTTTCTCATTATTTTTACCGTTGTGCGCCTGATAGAGCCTTTGACCTAGAAAATAAATAAATAAAATCCACAAATAAAAGCGACATAAACTCAAGATTCTAAAATGATAACTGGAGGTAATTTTTTAAAATTTGTACATGAATTAGAAGGTACATATTTTAAGGGGAAAAAGAGATAAATATTAGTGGCACGGAATGAATATAACCATCTAAATAAAAAGGCCAACAATCAAATTTGATATCCTTTAAGTTTTTTTTTTCAGTCATCTTCTTTAAACATGACGAATACATTAAAAATAAGTTTTACATTCATAATTGATATATTTTGGTTTTTGTTTTGTAATGCGAATTCACGTCTTTTTTTTTTAATAAGAAAGAACAAAACAGCCAAATGCATGCATCACCGCAAACGTATATGAATATATTGAAATTCAATCGCTGGTACAAAGATCAATAGAATATATCAGTGGCGTATCCAAGCTTGATCTATAGGGAGAGGGAGGGTTGGGTATATCTAGGTTGCCGAAAACAGCGCCGGCACTAGGGCACTGCAATCTGATGCATGCTTGGATCTACATACTGCTACTATCAAACAGTACACATAATTATTACCTATACAACGCTTTCAATTTGTCCAATAAATCAGTGTATATAATATCTTTAGCGCAGTAGTCGTATTGCTCAGTCATCCGGACCTTCAACTATAGATATCGATATCACACGAAAACAAAGCCATATTTACCGAGGTAATTTAAATTTGTTATTTCACTAGTCAGCCTGATAACGATAATAATAATGATACTATTATATGGCTTTGTTTTCGTGTGATACAAGAAGATATTGCTCTCGATATGACAATATTGGACTCGTCTTTAACTCGTCCAATATTGACATACATGTAGCTCTAGCAATATATTCTTGTATCACACTCAAAGCCAATATTATATAAGTATTTTCGTCTAAATGGGGACGGGGGGGGGGGGGCAAGTTGTTTACTGACTCCGCCCTAAGCTGCCTGGATACGTCACTGAATTATACATAATGTTAGTTAGTAGAAGAAACACAAATAGAGGGTGAGTTAGTATTAGTTGGTGAATGACAATAGCTACGCAAGAATGGGCATGAAATTGTGCACTATGTTTTACAATAATGTAAGTATGGTGTTGATATTAATTATTTAAAAAAACAGGTACAAAGATATTGAGGACTAAATAATAGTTCTGCCAAGGTTAACAGGGTGTAATATATGCTTGAGGTGACGATTAAAAATGATAATGATGATGATGATGATGATGATGATGAAGATAAGAACAAGATGATAACGATGATGTTAATAATGATGATTATAACAATGATGAAGATGATGATGGTGCTATTACGTAATAAAGGAATGCATGCATGATGTGTAATGTTCATAAAGGCAAAACGATCATAAATACAGGGGGACTAAGGTCAACATGTAATCAAGAACCTCGACACATTCTTACCAAATTTAGGGCATTTTTGCACGGGCCTCCAAAATTGATTCTAAAACAGGTTTGAACTTAATCACATTGCGTCGTCAATATTTATTTGGAAAAGTTTCATATTACCAGACATGACACATGGTTTACCAGTCCTCGAAAATCAAATATGAGAAGAGATAAAGTTCAAAACAAAATATTTTCTGGATTTCTTTATTTCCATTGGACAAGAAAAATTACAAAATAAACACCTGCGTGTTTGGTATCTTTTTTTCTCTCAGAAGATTAGGACAATCATAAAAAGCATTATCAAATAATATTTTGTCACTTTTATTTTTGTTCATATATTTTTGTATATGATATTAAAAAATACGATGTAAAAGCAGCCTTATCATGCTAATATTAAGAAGTTGCATTTACGTTCATATGATGATACAAAATGGTAACCTGCATTGTTCACGATTTCATTATGAGTTTCCGTGCTTTTTGTTGTTGTTTACATTCCATTACATACACCAGACCTTCTAACAAACGTCACGTGGTGACATGTCATTACCATAATGTTTGTGGTTTGGGTGGGGCTTATATCATGTGAATCCCACAGTTAGGGAATTAGTCTTACAGATATTGCCTACCAGAAAAAAGTGATTTCTATATTAAACCTCAGTTTAGAGAATATAACAATTCAGTAATCTACTGGTTAACATAGGCAATAGTTAGCGGAAGAGGAGATTAGCAAATGTGCAAATAAGTGTGTTTTGCAGAACTAGAGAAACGCGATATCATATAAATTAAAATAGTGATGAAAAATAGTGACACATACAAAAGATGTCTCCTAAATGAGTGCAAGATAATTGTGTGCACATCTTTGTATCTTTATAAGGCGCTTATACTTCTTTGAATGCATCATTTGAACTGTATCTTTGCCTCTTCGTAAACAAAATACACATCTGATTTTTAAAATGCATTTATGTGAATGCGTTTTATTCATCACGTGCAAAAATAATCAACTAGAATAATAATTATAGTAATACAACAAATAAATTAACCAAACATGGCAGCCAATATGTAAGCAGCGCGAATATGCAAGTCGTCATTTACAATTATGATGCGTGCCTGAGAAAAATGAAATATAATTATAGGAAGAAAGACTAGAGAGGAAAAAAGGCGCGTCTTCCAATCCGAAACTGGAACATCGTTATAAAACAACGCTTTAGGGACGATAGGCATACTGCATGAATGGTGAAAACACTGAAATGCTTGAGTATGATGGAAGCGAATAATAATGAAAAGAGGGCGACGATTATTTTTCTGACGACGATGACCAAAACGACCACGGACCACTGAAAGCTACTGATAGACTGAGATGCGATGTTTGAAATGAATGGTCATGAATTAATACCCTGTCATTTGAACTGTATGGTGGCAGCGGGGAACGTAAAGCAGCCGGTTTGTGTGTGAGTTTTTTAGAGAAGCGAGGTGGACCGAGGCGGTCTACGGAGACTTTGGCGTACCTCGCTGTTGAGGAACACGTAGATGACGGAGACCTGGATTCCCTGGGTGCTGGTCAGGAAGGTGTTGATGTACTGGAGCACGAGCGTGACCGTGATCTCGAGCTGCGACTCGACGATGGGGACGATGATGAGGAAGACGACGTAGTGAACGCCAAGGAGGACGACCAGCACCATCGTGGCCTTGGCGCCCCTCCTGGAAAATGAGGGAGGAATGAAAAAAAATCACACGAAGGTATGAGAGGTAACGGGAATGATATAGCGATAAAGAGAGAGAGAGAGATAGAGAGAGAAAGAGGGGAGGGTAACAAGAGGGGGCAGAGAGAAATATAAAAACAGAGAAAGAGAAAGAATGTATAGAAAGAAGATAAAAAGTGTGTGTGTGTGCAAGAGAGAGAGAGAGAGAGAGAGAGGGGGGGGGGGGGTTGAAGAAAGAATTTTATGAAAGAAAATTAAAGTTATATTGATTAACACCTTATATTCATTTGTTATTGTGAAACAAATTTCATACGCGTCTTTTGAGGTATATAACAACAGAAAAACAAAGACAAAAAGAAAACAATCTCGTAAACAAATAGTATAGTAGAAGTTGGAGGGATAAAGAGAGAGGGAGAATGAGATTACAGGGATGCTTTAAAAAAAAAAGCACACATACGAATAAATATGAAAAGAGAACAGAAGAGGAGAGATGACTTTATTAAACAAAACAATATTTTTCTTACCATGACTGTTGTTCTTCGTTTCTCAAATTTTCCCGTAGTTTTTTACACAAGCAGCGCATGATGTTGAACAAGAAAATACAATTCATCTGCAAGGGAAAAGGAAAAGAAACAAAAATACAAATATTTTTTTTTACTGGATTGCGATAAAAGATTCAAAGTATTTTTGTGTCTGTTACTGTTTCTTTCTTCTTTCTCTTCATATATAAAGGGTTGGTCCCAATTCATCGGTGATAATATCAATTTGTTAGAGTAAATTGTTCCGAAAGCGATCTCTCTAGCTTAAATGGAAAATGTATTATATATTCGTGTAGCAGATGAAACCCCTTCGGAGTATGCTTTTATTATGCCCTCAGCACAAACTTATCATGTTTACCATTAAAGAGTAGGCGACACCCGCAAACCATTATTCAACCTTTTCCACATAAAGTTCGAAAGACCGACTTGGGAATGATTTAATAGTTAAATGGGACCGACCTGTACACTCGGAGTAAAGTTTCTATCTGTGCAGGAAAATGGAGATATTCTCTGGGGTTATACCGGGCAACCTTTCAGTAAAAGCAAAAGCTCAGAGTAATTGCAGAAACTTTACCAATTACCATAAATATATTGTGAACCAACAACCAATTTAATTGGGTTCAAACGTGAAGAGGAAAAGGCTTTGCCTTTCTAGAACCAGGAAATAAATGTGCCATAACATTTAACAGACGTATTTACATGTACATATCCTGCACAGACCCATCAAACACTGAGCTTAACGTCACCAATAGAAGAGTCAGAGAAGTTTATTTTCAGGCCTTTTCCGCTAGAATGGCTCCATGTTCCACTTGTTTAATTACACGATGCATCACAAACCCTCTTACTGATATAAATATTTTGGCCATCAAAGAACGCCTCGGTCTAACAATATTATTGATCGTCCAAACATAATTATCAAGCGCTTGGCGCCAATCCCGTCTCTCAACCAGTACCTAAAGTTAGAGAAAGAGCGCCACCTATCGTTATAAATGTCGCTTAACGTAAAAATCAAATACGGAGATTGGTTTGAGGCGCCTGAAGGGTTCCGATCATTAGCCGAATTCTTGGCATAATGTTTCCAAAGGCAGTGTTTTTCACACAGGGGCTTGATTTCATAAATGAGAGAGTGCATGTTAAAAATGCGGCTGGCATGACCTTGTAAGAAAACATTATCATTTGAACATAATTATTCTCATGTTCCTCGTAAATAATCTGTTTGCCAATTCGCAAGTGCATGGATATGCCTCTCGATTTGAACTGTTTTACTGTATTTTATATTGATGCACGCCTTGGATTTTGATATTCTATATAAAATTGCCAATATTGCAGCTATTATTTATAGACTAATTACTTCTTATTCTAAGTTGTAGTTAACATTTTACATTCTGTTTGGCCTCAATATACCGGCAACACTAGACTCGAATATGGATATAATATGGCCCATTTTACTGTTTTAAGTTACGCCATCCCCCCCCCCCCTTCTCATAATGACGCCGGTGAAACGAATTCAGACATCACACTTAGCTAGGTTTGCATTAGGAAGGGGAGGGGTTAATGTAATTGGAGAGAATAAATACCCTAAAAATATGTCAGATTCTGAACAACTAGAGTATATGCCGCCTCACCAGATCCCAAGATAGATACAAAGACATGAATAATACTCCATAACGCACACACAAAATGAGATTGTACTTACAAATAATGCCACTCCGATTGGTCCTATAAAGCAGATGTAATCTTGAACGCTCCCATTTTGTGATAATGGATTTGCAAATCCCCTGCAAGGAAATGAAACAAATAATATCAAACTAAAGGGCAAATAAATTCAATGTCCATGATTTATACAATAATTATTATAATTATCACTATAAAACACGATGTACCAGATGCATATACTTGGACGAAGCTATAGCACAAAATAATTTTGAGAAATAACTGTTTCTTATAATAATGAATTAAATGGGGGAAATGTGTTTTAACAGTAGAATCTAGATTTATAAGACAAAAATTGCATTAAAACAAATCAAAACACCGCCCCCTCCCCCCCCCAAAAAAAATAATAATAATAATAACTAATTAAACAAACAAAAATAGCACAACATAAACAAAACGGCTAAACAAAATCCATCTATACCTATACTAATAAATATGACAATTAAGTTATTGACAACACGATAAATTAACTAAACGGGCAATTTCAATAACCTTTGGAATAATTATGTTATAGAAATCATATTGGGATCACATAATGTGACTAGGTAATTTTGGCATTTTTCATTAGGTGATGGACTAGTCTTTTTAAATTGCCTTAATTGATTTCTCGAAAGTCTTTTCGTTCGTGATACAGAAAACTTGGATTATATTGTCGTTCGCTCGTGTTTAAGTCTCGTTGTCTCACCATGCAGTAAGCTGACAAAATAAGCTTACCCTCTGGTTAAAGATGAAACAATCGCCCAAAGCGACACGAAAACCGCCGGTAAAACTGCACAAAAGATAAACAGAAATGCTGATATTAATGAGATACTCCAAATGGTTCATCTAATTTGCAGAATTAATGATATTAATGAGATTCTCAAAACGGTTCATCTAATTTGCAGAATTGATGATAACAATTTTCAGATTACGTAATTCTTATAATTATACATCATGCGACTTTTGTCTCCGAACCGGATCAACAGACTTCAATTCACTTGAAGACGCCAATTGTCTGCTGGCAGACAGCCGCAAGAAGAAAAGAATGCATTTGCGTAATTAGAAAATTGGTTTCGATTCAATAATGTTCAACTATTATTCGGTTTTTAAAGCAGGACTGCACTACCTGTAGCTACTTGCGCCCTCTATATAGCAAACAATGCTTAAGCGGTACCCGTTGGTCCCCCATGATCCCCTTTTCTTATGTTCATTGAGAGCTGATTGAGTGATAACCACCTGTCAGTGACCTTGCATGGAGGTCTAATTTCTCCTGGCCAAACTAGTGCAGACAGGCTTAAGGATGCTGCAAAATGCAAAGGGACGCATGCGTGATAACTGTCTCTTTAAAGGCAGGCTTTACTACTTCAGCTAAAAGGGATTAGACCACCCAGCGAGCCAGCGAGGTCACTGTGACAGGTGGCTATCTCATTAACTCATCTCTCATTTAACATAAGAAAAAGAGGATCATGGGGGACCAACATGCACCGATTGGGGAAGTTTTCTAGAGGAAGGAAGTAGCTACAAGTAGCACAGTGGGGCTTTAAGAAGAACACGTTAGATGTTTATCATGTCTATGCTATTGTATTCCTGATCATATTTCATACTTCAGTACATTAGAGAAATGAGGATTGTCGAGTTGGGATTTTTTTCTGGCACAGGTAGCTAAAGGGCAATTCCTTGCGGTGTGTAAGAGCACCACTTGGCCTATTTTGTCACACGTTTGCATAGTATGAAGTAGTGCTTCATGTCCTCGATTCCCTTAGTATGGAAAAGTGAAAGGGAAACATAAGGGGAAGTTGCACCTATAAATGTAATTAAAAATGTCTCGCACATCAAATTCAAATGAATATTGGTTACCATGGTTACAATATCGTTCGGCAAATAACATATATTGTGTTTCAAATTGCTCTTAAATGGTCCCTATATGTAATATTTAAATATCGACCTTGTTTTATAGTCTGGAACAAAAATCATTAAATTAAAATGGAAGGAAAGTGTGATCCCTTTTGTGATGAAAAGCTTGATTAAAAGCATATGATTTATTAAATAAATGTTAACGGCATTGCGCAGATTTTCCCCGTGTGAAATGGCGCTAAACGCTATTAGTCATAATGTTGTTTACATTTTACACATACGCAGTATTCACTCTAGCTGTAGAAAATCTATAACATGCCGTTGGCATTCGGGGCAGGGTTTCGCGAAACCGCCATAAGTACTAGTTCGCCGACATCCCATTGAAACGCGTGTTAATTTTAAGCGACTCTATACCCCAAAAATCCATACAGCAACCAATATTCACTGTATGGAATTTCATATCTTGGCCATTGACAACAAATATATACAACAAAAAAACTGTCAGTCCATCCAATACGATTTGGCTTTTTCAGGGTTGGTGACCTCATTTGTTAGCGAGTTTAAAGCCCCACTGCACTACTTATAGCTACTTGTGACCTCTATATAGCAAACAATGGCTAAGCGGTGACCGTTGGTCCCCCATAGTCCCCTATTTCTTATATTAATTGAAAGCTGATTAAATGAGATAAGCACCTGTCAGTGACCAGCAGGGAGGTCTAATCCTCCTAGCCAAACTAGTGCAAATAGGCTTTAAATGCGCTGACCAGGGATAAATTTAAGCTGGCGATGAATATGGAGGTAAATGACTCAAATTGAATAATTGTGTTCTACCTTCCGTTTCCTTTATTATGTATAAAGACGTTTTACTTGTTCGCACACAGGGGAAAAAGGATAAATAAACATGATTATCATTCACGTTTTTTTTTCTGACGAACAACCACTGACTGTCAGGTTTTCACCTATTCCGAATTGCAGGCCTGAAAGGCTCAAATATGATTTGTCACGATAATCCATACTTACTCCATCCGATGAAAACATAAATGAGAAAACTGATTCGGTTCGCATCGATTCTCATGGCAAAGACCACCAGTGTGTGGAGATAGAGGCCCTCTACGAGCATCCAAAAGTAGTTAGTCATCAAGGCGTAGAAGTAGAGCGTATCCAGAAGATTTTCCAACCACTGTATGGAAACAAAACACATTTTAAAAGGTTAAAGGAATCCAGTAAATTCGTCTCAGATTCTGAAACAAAATCCTGGATTTAGCTCATGCTGCAATGATAATTATAAACCTCTAGGTCAGTCAGGAACCCCCTAACTTTTACAAGCCGATCGCCTGTCTGATTATCAAGACATTTATGATTGGAATTACACATTTAAAAAAAAACCTTTTGCCAAACGGTTTTCTTAACACTACAGTCTATTGGGGAAAACGAGTATGGTAAAACCGGTCACTCAAAGATTTGTTTTTACTTTTTTGAGGCACTTCTTGATCATTTTGAAGCGCGATTTTTAGGGCTTCAATATTAAACCATATCACAGACATTGATTACACATAGGGTCATGCATCTCAGATTTATCATTGTTAAACGATGTCTTTAAGCAGTCCACAAGACAATGTAAATTGTAAAGTAAATATCTCACCTTGATGTTTGTGGCATTGCTGGACTGTCGAATTCCAAGTGCGATGAAATAGATGAAATAATTGAGAATGAAGGAGCTGATGAGATGCCAATGTATGTGGTTCCTCCTGCACCAGAGACGCCTGCCAATGAAAAGAAAACGAAGTCCTAAATTAATCCCCTGCATGTACATGTATAATTGATCGTGGTCTAGTGGGCCCGTCAGTCCGTCACCGGACTGTGGATCGCGTGGTTCACGGTTCGATTCCCAACCGCGGCACTAATGTCCGTTGGCAAGACATTAATCTATATTGCCACCCTCCACCCAGGAGATAATGGGTATTTGTGAGAATTGCCAAAAGGCAATGTGACTGCTTTTGCCATTGCTCAAAGGAGTGGAGATGGTGCACATCTGTATGTGGTTTTAAAATCCAGCTGCAGATTTTGGACACGGCAAAATGCAGCAACTAAAGAGTACTTTTTCGAGTGCTCTACAGGTTCGAAGACATTTATCCCTCCACGAGGTTGTAGGATTAATGTTTAGAAAAATTAAAACCATAAGGTTAAATTTCTTACCCTAGTTTGGTCATTAGGGTTATTACACGTTCTGATAAAACAAACTATGGACTAATTCCCCGTAATCAATTTACTCCTAGACCTACAGACGTTGAAATGAAAAAGAGATGCACATGTGAAACTCCATTAAACAATTACCGTCATCAGCTAAGAATTTACTAAGACCGCGGTGATCACCGTTCCATAATTAAATAAAATATGTATTGTAGATGCTAGGGAAAGGTCAGAATGTGTTTTGAATTTTATGCAATCCATCTTTTCGTAGAAATTACAAGAGGGAAATGCTCTTATATATAGGAAGTGTATATCTGCGGTTGTTTGGATTCAACCATGTTAGCATCGTTAGTGTATTGTGAAACAAAATGTATAAACTAGACCAGAAACACTTGGAAAGGAAAAGCAAAACAAAAAATCGAACTCAAATTCACCAACAGTGAAAAGGACCGAGTTACTATTTGACTAATGTGCACATGTTTGACTAAATTAAACAAGTTGTGTTGATCAATCAATTGTTTCATCCTTAACTTTCGGTCCTCTAGTATTTATCTACAATCAAATTAAGACTTTCTTCTTGAATCCCTTTCCGAGATAATATTCGGTTTCAACCAATGCTAAAAATCACGACATGGCTTATACTCTACAGCAGTTTTGTTGGTTGGTTGATTTGTTTGTTTATTCTTTAATTAATTAATTAATGTATGACTAATAGGTATAGCACACCAAAAGTAATTACAACAAACACATGTTATTTGATGGATGCAAATGATCAAGCTTTATGAAAGCTTCAAAAAACAAAAAACAGAATTGAAATCGGTCAATGCGTTGTGATTTTATACCATTATTTTGATATCGCAAAATTACCGAAAAACCTGCCAGAAATGGTCAAATTGGCAAAAATGGCATAATTCGACAAAGTTGACAACTTAATTCATCACTTTCTTGGACACAAATAATAAATTAAATTATGAGACACTAAAATATCTTGGTAAAAAATATCTTGGTAAAAAATACAAAAAAGAAAATTCATATATCTATTACCGTTTTGAAAACAGAAGCCAACAAAATAAGTAATTTTTTTGCCATTTTTGCGAATATGCAGATATAAAAAAGTTGTGAAAATAACTAAGTTCGCCTAATTAATATGCGCATATGTAATCAAATCAAAACCGAACATGATACATCAGTGAAACCTATGTATATCAGACAGGTATGGAAATATATTTCATTTGAAATAACATAAATCATGAATATTCATCAAATATGCAAATTAGGTCATTTCAGCTAATTATATATTCGCGCACTCATTATGGAAATTAGGAAAGTCAAACTGTTGATTTGTGGGGCATTTTTTAAATCATATATTCATAGATCATATTTACACCAAATATTTACCTTAAATTCCTAATATTTTTGCAATGCCAATACAATATGGCGATGGAAATTACTTGGATCACCGTCACAGCTATTTCCTCATATGTTTCACAAATTATTCAGAAAAACCGATCATATGATAAGAATCTGTAGACTTTCAGCTACATCACAGTATATTTTTCATTTTAAAAAAAATCTCAAATTTGAGGATTTATGACGATTTTCCGAGAAACCATTCAACAGGCCACCACATTCTACAGGGACTGACTTTCAGAGAAAAACACAGTTTGGTGATTTTAGTATAATTGTGGCTACCTTGAGTGTAAATAACAAATTGATTCAATGAGTGAAACACATGAGGATATTGCATTTTTGTAGGGGAGTTTTATACATTGAGGTGCATTTTTTTCACCACGCAGAATAGCAGCGCGAGTCAATGGGCGATCAGCGGGCCATGTCACACATGGCTGAAAAGACAATATGCTAATTCAATAATTAACATATTTTCCACATGCCTATAACAATGAAACTACACAGAATTGTAGTTAAAGGTATGCTTGAAGTACATGTGAAATAAAAATTTAAAAATATTGTTTAGTTTTTTAAAAATACATTTACAAAAATTGCTATTTCTACCAACTGACTGCTGTTGTGTGTGTGTGTGTTCACGGGGCAGACTGTTTGCACAGGCAGTGTGATCACCCTACTTATATTGCTTCGTATGAGTTTTGTTAGAAACAATATTTGAGAATTCTATCAACTCTGTGAGAGAAATGTGACGCATGGTGACATTTAAAATCCCTCTTAATTTTAGTAATCAAGACTTACCGGCTAAATAAAAAGATGAGAAAGGCTACGATACAGGCTAATGCAGAAAGGGCACAGCCAAATGAGTTGATTGTGAAGATAACCTGTTTCAAAGAAAATTAGACAAACATAATAAGTACCAAGGGAAAGTAACAACTATTTTTCATCATCCATTGGAAACTATACCTACTATCTCATTCGTTAACTCTATTTTGTTGAACTTATTTCTTCGAATTTTTACATCGGTACAACTTTAAAATTTGCCAATAATGGCAATTATACAGTGCGTCCCAGAAAAAACGAAACCGAGAAGTATCGATGTTTTATCATAACTTAATCACAACCATAATTAATGAATGACACATATTTGGAAAGCTTAGAGTTTCCTCTTTCAGTTGATGCTACTCCCGTGATGCATATTTTATGCAAAAGTGATTAAAAGCAATTTAAAGGAAGGAAACCAAAAAGTAATTTGGCGGGCGGTATCTGAATTTCAAAGAAAAATTCATATTTCTAGAAAGTTCACATTCTGCTCTTTCATATGCTACCTCAATCAAGAAAAATGAGCCAGGAATAACAAAGTTCTGTTTTTTTAAAGTAGCCCTTACATTTTCATAATTTTAACAAACGAATTCGTTTTCACTGGGTGCCTGCCGTAGCAAAAAGCAGATTTGACAAAAGACTTAACTCCGTTTCGTTGACAATCAGCCATGCATGAAGACTCTCGTCTCCGGCTGATTGTCAACGAAACGGGGTTAAGTCTTTTGTAATTTCGTTTATTGATACGGCAGGCAGCCAGTGAAAACGAATTCGTTTAATAAAATTATGGAAATGCAAGCACTACTTTAAACAAACAGAACTTTGTCATTCCTTGCCCATTTTTCCTGATTAAGTTGTCATATGAAAGGGCAGAACCTCAACTTTCTAGAAATGTGATTTTCTCTTTGAAATTCAGATACCGCCCGCCAAATGTCTTTTTGGTTTCCTTCCTTCAAATTGCTTTTAATCACTCATGCGTGAAATATGGGAAAGAGGAGACTCTAAGCTTTCCAAATATGTATCATTCATTAATTGTAGTTGTGATTAAGTTATGATAAAACATCGATACTTCTCGGTTTCGTTTTTTCTGGGACGCACTGTATATCTAATTAACACGATTATTGTTCATTTCCTTCTTCAGTTGTTGATTATTAAGTGTCTTCAACTTTCCATGAATGTTATGTCCGCTTGTTTTTGTTGTTGCTCCTTAAATCTTCTACCTTCTTTTCTCCTCCCATGTTATTCTTTCTCATTTTAATCCTTTTCTCTTCTTCTCTATCGTATTTTACTTCTTCTTTTTCTTCTTTTACTTTTCTTCTTTTACTTCTTCTTTTCTTCTTCTTCGACTTCTATTGGTATTAATGATTTCTAGTATTTTTAACAGAACATTGTGACCCGAATTAACAAAGGAGGTTTGTCGACAAACCTCCTTTTGTTTTGCCAAACCTCCTTTTGTTCTTTACAAACCAGGTTTGTAAAAGACGCGTAAAAACGCGTCATATGACGTACGAAAACCAAGGTTTGTCGACAAACCTCCTTTGTGAATTCGGGCCTGTATGTTCAATTGGTTTTGAATCACTACTACATTATTTACAAGTAAACCATAAACCATTTTCACCACGTTTGAGTTGATATCTAGATATAAATGGTACTTGATGCATGATTTATTTCAAACATGGGAAATGAACAAAATACTTACACTACAGTGAAGACATCTGCATATTTTCCCGCTCAAATAAATTTCTTCTGGTGAAATAGAAGTATCCCACGTACCATTTAAGGTACAGCTACGATACGCTGTGAAGAGAGGATAATGATTTATGATAATAATAACAGATGCACACAACATAAATATGAGGGATATGGGGAAAGGGGGAGGGATAGTCAGAGAGGGAGAGGGGAGTGCGAGAAAGAGAGAGAGAGAGAGAGAGAGAGAGAGAGAGTGGGAGGGGGGTATATGAAGAGATAGAAAGAAAGACAAAACGAGAGAACGAGAGAAAGACAGAGACAGAGAGAAAGAGAAATCGAGATACAGAGAGAGAGAGGGAAGGATAGAGAAATAGAGAGAGAGAGAGAGGGAGAGAGAGAGAGAAAGAGAGAGAGAGAGAGAGAGAGAGAGAGAAGGATGTAGCAAAAGGGTGGTAGGGAGATGGGTATGCGTCTCTTTTGCATTGTCATTACCATCATGATGTTAATCATCATAAGAAGGGTAATAGTATATTTGTAAAGCGCTTTTAGACATTTGTATTAAGCGCTATATAAACATTAAATATTATTATTATTATTAATATTATTTTTACACACACAATCTTGGCTGAAAACTCGTTATCACCTATACTGAGTTGGTGACAAAAATGAAAATGTCAATATTTATGACAATGTCATTAATTTGTATGTCTTAATCAGGCTCTTCTGAGGCATGTAAGGAATTAAGTTGGGAAGAAAGAAAACAATATTTGAAAAACAAAAACACATATCAGTATCAATGCAGCAAACAACAAATAAGTGAAAGCAAGAATCAATTTAAAGATAGATTATATGCATTGGCATAAATGAATACGGTTGCGACGACAATGGTGGTTATGATGACGTCACAAAGATGGACACTTCACCAGAAGTGTGGGGGCAAGGACTGAAAAGGTGTCAATACAATCAACGCCCTCATGCTTTTAGAGCATATTCAATGACGCAGAACATGACTCAAAACTTTAGTCAAAGTGGGAATTCAGATCCCAACTTTAAACAATTTGAACCAATCCAAATATTGAAGAATGAACAAAACGAATATAGGAGGAAGATGAAATGAAAAATTTGTTTGAGTAAAAAAAAGAATTGCCACGTGTTATGGTAATTAATGAATAAAGACAAGGTAAGGAGTGAAATGGGGAGGGGGAGGGGGAGAACGAGGGGGGTGAAGAGACAGGTGGAAGAGAGAATACAAGAGAGAACGCAACAATTAGGAGCAACTACAAATTTATCTTACCCATTGTTGTTTGGTATTGGTCCGCTTCCTCGGGGCATTGTAGATAGGTTTTTTCTCCTGCTTTGGTCGGGAGGCCAGCAGAGAATCAAATCATGTTCGACTGGGCAGTACAAACCTGTTTGGGATAAAGGAGGAATAATGATAGAGAGTTTGTTTGTTTGTTTGTTTGTTTTATTTAACCACGGTTAAAACACCTGCTAACAGCCATAAGGCTGTTTTTCAGCAAGTCCGTTAAAAACATTCTCACAATATATTTAAAAAAAAAAAAGTAATTTATAATACAAATTCAAATAACAAGAATACAAATGTGTCAATAACTATTAATAACAATCACACTTAGTATTTCAAATATCAGAAATTATTAAGAGAAAAAAATACAATTTAGTCAAATCACAAGCTCCTAATCATCAGAGGAAGATTGAGTTAAAGAACGAGAGAGCGAGGGAGAGTGGGAAAGAGATGAGAAGATAGAAATAGAGAGAGACAGAGAGAGAGAAGAGAGAGAGAGAGAGAGAGAGAGAGAGAGAGAGAGACAATAACAATTAGAACATAGGGGGAAAATACCATCAATCGCCTTTATAAAGTTTGAAAGCAGAGTTTCTTTTCGGGTGCACGGGGGTATAAAGACGAGATGCAAAATAAAGACCAAAATGATTATTGCAGATAAGGCGCATTTACTTGAGAGTATCTCTTTACGCTTCTAACAATTCGGTGGTCATGAGAGAGGGGGTATGAAGTAGTAGGTACACTGTACCGTGTGTCTCAAAAAAAACGTAACACTTTTGAAATGGTTGCCAAATGAGCATATATAATTTTATGAAAAAATGTCTATATGTATGGAAAGCTAAAGGACCAACCTTTCATATGATATGAAAAAATTAAAAAAAAATCATGCTTCGATGGACAGTGTTCACTTAAGTTAGAGGTATGAAAATGGGCCTGCGCAGGATTTTTCCTTCCAATTTTGGACAGGTAAATTACTTGTAACTTACAAAATAAGGTCGATATGAGATATTCATGATCGATGGATCAAAAGGATATTTTGAATCAAAAGGATATTTTGAATACCTCGAATTCTGGTATTTTCAATGCATAATGAATGATGTACTTAGCTATTACATGTTTGGGTCATTCATAAAACCTGAATAAAATGTGATTGATGATCCACCAAACTTACGGAAGAAAACTGATAAAGAAAAGGCAAGGGGTAGGTGATGGGATGGGAAAAGGTTGTGGGGGGGAGGAGAGTGGGTTGCATAATGTCAATTATGATTTTGAATACGGTATTTCAATTTAACATTTTCCCATTCTTCCTTCATCCTGTTCACATCTACCAGATCAATGATACAATAAGATGGGAGTGGAAGTTGGTGTGTGTGTGTGTGTGTGTGTGTGGCAGGGGTGGTGTTTGGGGATTGATAAATGACAGAGAGAAAGGACTGGTATTCAAAACATCCTTTTAACTCTTAATCCATCGATCATGAATATCTCATATCAAACTTATTTTGTATGCTAAAAGTAACTTACCTGTCCAAAATTGGAAGGAAAAATCCTGCGCAGGCCCATTTTCATACCTCTAACTTAAGTGAACACTGTTCATCGAAGCATGATTTTTTTTTCAATTTTTTCATATCATATGAAAGGTTGGTCCTTTAGCTTTCCATACATATCAACATTTTTTCATAAAATTATATATGCTCAATTTGGCAACCATTTCAAAAGTGTTACGTTTTTTTTGAGACACACGGTATATAGAGTAAGTCGAAATGATAGATAAAACAAGGGGGAGGGAGACAGAGGATACAGGAAGCGAGAGAGAGAGAGAGAGAGAGAGAGAGAGAGAGAGAGAGAGAGAGAGAGAGGGGGAGACGGGGGGGGGGGGGGAGGAGGGGGCGGAGTGGAAGAGGGAACATCCGAAAAGGCTATTCTCGTATTCCGATTAAGTTAGAACAAAACCACCTAACATTGCATGCTGATGTACACAATAAGCTTATTTATATTAATCATTATAATAGAAGCGATGATAATTATAATTATAATGATAATAATATTTCTACAAATAATAAACAATAACAAACTGTTTTCTGTTCAGCGCATATCACCTGATGAATAGCATAATAATGATGATTGGTTAATAGAAAGTTGTCTACAAAACAACCGAACGCAAATTGCCAAACATTTGAGGAGAGTAATTACTTGGTAAATATTTATGTTTAAAATGCATTTTACATGTTTTTGATGGACGTAATTCCTAAGAACTGGATTCATATGACCCCACCACCATGACGGTTTTCAAAAGTATTTTAAAAATTATTTTCGCCGTTGTTAATCACAACAACTCTAGACAAACAACATCTTAACAAAACAATATTCAAGAGAGATTACCTTCAAATTCTTCACTCGATTATGAAACGCAATTGTTAGTCTTTCTAAATCCACAACGGATATGGAATATTTGATACATTACTTTATTTTTTCAGGTTGAGTCTAAAGGCTTTATACTATTAAGACCAATGACGCATATAAAAGATGTTTACCAGGTGCAATGAAAATAACAATTACAATAAACAATCAACAAAACACTTGTTTATTTGCTAGTGACGTTATTTCAGACGTATACGGGCGTGCTATTCTGACTAGTAGATTAAGGAGAAATAAATTGTAAGTAAGCCCAAATTGGAAAAATCTGTCATTAAATTAAATGCAAAAAAATCATGACAATTGTGGCAGTGCACAGTTGAAGGTAAAGGCCGGCGCACATTATACGATCCAATGACCGGGGTAATAGTATATTTGTAAAGCGCTTAGAGACATTTGTATTAAGCGCTATATACAAATTAAATATTATTATTATTATTATCAGACTACGATCCGATTTGTGGAGATTTTGTGATCATATCATTTTCAATAAAAATTCAAACATGTAAAATCAAGTCGTATAATTACTACAATCTAAACTTAGTTTCCGGTATTTCGATTAAATTTCAATTACGAACACAACACAACTATTTTTCCTTCTCTCTTTTTATAAGAGATACAACTGTAATCCGTCAGCTTAAGACTGAAATGCAGCGATGATTAAAATCTCGATCCTAGGAATTAAGGAAGGATTTTTTTTTTTTTTTTTACAAGGAATTCGCTAGAATGACAGAAAATTTCAACCCAATAATGACGCAGATGTAATGACGAGTCTGAAAAGGCGAACGTTATTTAAATGTATAATGCATGATCTGTTATTAAAAACAGAGTACATCCCTTTGCAGCATATAATGATTCAATCAAAAGAGATTTGGAGAGGCTTCACAAATATCAGTTCGACCCTGTCCTATTAAATATACATGTACATTATTAATGTAAAACCTTTTTCATATAAGACTTATTGGAATAGTTTACACATCTATCATCATGTTTTAAATATAGCCAGTGTATGTACTATGAACTACATTGTGCAATTATCTCTGAATACGGGTTTGCCCGTACTGTGGGTTGGGATTCCTTCTCTGCCCCTGTCTCGATCCTTCTCTTCCACCTCTCCCTCTCTCTCTCTCTATCTCTCTTTCTTTTCTGTCTGTTTTTATCTGTCTCTGTCTCTGTCTCTGTCTCTATATCTCTTTCCCTTCCTCTCTCTCTATCACTGTCTCTCGTTATCTCTCACGGTCTCTGTCTCCATCTATGTCTTTCCGGCCGTGCACCGGCTTGGAATGAGTTTCTGGGGGGGGGGGGGGGGGGGGTGCAGTGATCGGGGTTCTGTGTACTAACGTTATGTAGAAAATCTTGAGGCCTTTTAACTATGTATATTTGTGCATTGTCTCGATGTCATGTTATGTTTTTCCAATTTTTCACCGACTTTTAATGTAATTATTTCTCATTTCAATGTCATGCTTTTAATGTCTTTTTATGATTTTAATGTAAAAAACAACATGTATAATCCAACTATGAATTTCTATCCCATTATTGGACGAATAAAATTGAATTGAATTAAATTGAATTGAATGACTGTCAAATTATGTTATGGGGCCATAGGGAAAACATCCGTATTAAAACACGATTGTAACTACTTCGGAAAGAAAAAAAATCATCCGTTGCAATTTCAATAAATTTCGTAAATTGTACGAACATGACAATGCCGTATTACGTAATCCAAACATGATTTCTATGGAACATACAATAAGGTATTGAATTTGCCCTTGAGTTGATTTTTCGAAAGTATTTGCGACCTTGTTTCGAGTATTTTTTTACTCACATTGCCATTGGCGGTGTGCTTCCTGGATATCCTCGTCAAATTTTTCTATATGAACAAACGTCCATTGCATATTAAAACATGCTGAATTAGCTGTCTTTACCGACACGCAATCCCGTTACCTAAATTACGTAAATTCGCTGAAACCTTTTAATACCACACTGTGT
>JAVYIG010011044.1:0-63913 GCA_035222895.1 Strongylocentrotus droebachiensis
GCCTAGCCATGGGGGAAGGGGGGGGGGGGTAGGGGGCTAGCCTAATACAGACTGTGTATTAAATGAAGAGAAAATAAAAACTTGAAGTGCAGTAAGATGTATCAGTTCAGAAAGTGTAAGGAAAGTGGTCGTCCTATCCTTGTCGAAAGGGGGGGGGCGGGGGGGGGGGGGGCTAGCCTAATATAGACTGTGTATTAAATGACGAGAAAACAAAACTATAATTTCAGTCAGACGTATCATAGTCGAGAGAGAGTAGGAGAATTTGATTGGCGTAGCCTAGAGGGGAAGGGGGGGGGGGGGCTGGCCTAATACAGGCTATCTACTAAATCAAGAGAAGATACATTTTTAATTTCTGTCAGACAAATCAGAGTCAAGAAAGGGTAAGGAATTGTGATTGACGTAGACACGAGGGGAAGGGGGGATTTGCCAATTACAGGCTCTGTATTAAATGAAGAGAAAACAAAACTTTAAGTGCAGTCCAGAAAGAGTAAGGAAAGTGGTTGGCCTAGCCATGGGGGAAGGGGGGGGGGGGCTAGCCTAATACACGCTCTGTATTAAATGAAGACAAAACAAAATTTAAGTGCACTTGGACTTATCATAGTCCAGAAAGAGTAAGGAAAGGTGTTGTTCTAGCCATGTCAGAAGGAGGAGGGGGGGAAGGGCTAGCCTCATAGAGACTGTGTATTAAATGACGAGAAAACAAAAACTTCAAGTGCATTAGGATGTATCAGTTCAGAATGAGTAAGGAAAGTTGTTGGCCTAGCCATGGGGGAAGGGGGGGGGGGGGGGGTAGGGGGCTAGCCTAATACAGACTGTGTATTAAATGAAGAGAAACAAAACTATAATTTCAGTCAGACGTACCATAGTCGAGAGAGAGTTGGAAATTGTGATTGCTGTAGCCACGAGGGGAGGGGGGGGGGGGCCTAATACAGGCTATCTTCTAATTCAAGAGAAGATAAATTTTTAATTTCGGTCAGACAAATCAGTCAAGAAAGGGTAAGGAAATGTGATTGGCGTAGCCATGAGGGATAGGGGGGATTTGCCTCATACAGGCTCTGTATTTAATGAAGAGAAAATAAAAACTTGAAGTGCAGTAAGATGTATCAGTCCAGAAAGTGTAAGGAAAGTGGTCGTCCTATCCTTGTCGAAAGGGGGGGGGGCGGGGCTAGCCTAATACAGACTGTGTATTAAATGACGAGAAAACAAAACTTTAATTTCAGTCAGACGTATCATAGTCGAGAGAGAGTAGGAGAATTTGATTGGCGTAGCCTAAAGGGGAAGGGGGGGGGCTGGCCTAAAACAGGCTATCTACTAAATCAAGAGAAGATACATTTTTAATTTCTGTCAGACAAATCAGAGTCAAGAAAGGGTAAGGAATTGTGATTGACGTAGACACGAGGGGAAGGGGGGATTTGCCAATTACAGGCTCTGTATTTAATGAAGAGAAAATAAAAACTTGAAGTGCAGTAAGATGTATCAGTCCAGAAAGTGTAAGGAAAGTGGTCGTCCTAACCTTGTCGAAAGGGGGGGGGGCGAGGGGGGGGGGGGGGGGGGGCTAGCCTAATACAGGCTATCTACTAAATCAAGAGAAGATACATTTTTAATTTCTGTCAGACAAATCAGAGTCAAGAAAGGGTAAGGAATTGTGATTGACGTAGACACGAGGGGAAGGGGGGATTTGCCAATTACAGGCTCTGTATTAAATGAAGAGAAAACAAAACTTTAAGTGCAGTCCAGAAAGAGTAAGGAAAGTGGTTGGCCTAGCCATGGGGGAAGGGGGGGGGGGCTAGCCTAATACACGCTCTGTATTAAATGAAGACAAAACAAAATTTAAGTGCACTTGGACTTATCATAGTCCAGAAAGAGTAAGGAAAGGTGTTGTTCTAGCCATGTCAGAAGGAGGAGGGGGGGAAGGGCTAGCCTCATAGAGTCTGTGTATTAAATGACGAGAAAACAAAAACTTCAAGTGCATTAGGATGTATCAGTTCAGAATGAGTAAGGAAAGTTGTTGGCCTAGCCATGGGGGAAGGGGGGGGGGGGTAGGGGGCTAGCCTAATACAGACTGTGTATTAAATGAAGAGAAACAAAACTATAATTTCAGTCAGACGTACCATAGTCGAGAGAGAGTAGGAAATTGTGATTGCTGTAGCCACGAGGGGAGGGGGGGGGGGGGGGCCTAATACAGGCTATCTACTAATTCAAGAGAAGATAAATTTTTAATTTCGGTCAGACAAATCAGTCAAGAAAGGGTAAGGAAATGTGATTGGCGTAGACACGAGGGATAGGGGGGATTTGCCTCATACAGGCTCTGTATTTAATGAAGAGAAAATAAAAACTTGAAGTGCAGTAAGATGTATCAGTCCAGAAAGTGTAAGGAAAGTGGTCGTCCTATCCTTGTCGAAAGGGGGGGGGGCGGGGCTAGCCTAATACAGACTGTGTATTAAATGACGAGAAAACAAAACTTTAATTTCAGTCAGACGTATCATAGTCGAGAGAGAGTAGGAGAATTTGATTGGCGTAGCCTAAAGGGGAAGGGGGGGGGGGGCTGGCCTAAAACAGGCTATCTACTAAATCAAGAGAAGATACATTTTTAATTTCTGTCAGACAAATCAGAGTCAAGAAAGGGTAAGGAATTGTGATTGACGTAGACACGAGGGGAAGGGGGGATTTGCCAATTACAAATTGTTCGGAAAAATATGAGGAATACTGTGTCAAAAGATACCCGGGAGGAATTATTTTGCGTTCGGCCGTGACAAACGAAAACGCGCGCGCATGCGCGTGCGCGCGACTCTTTATAAAATGCCATTGCTAATAATGGCGTACGCGCGCGTTTTTGGACCTGAAATTGACCGGACTGATATTCACCTTGATCATGATAAATATGAATGAGAAAAAACTTTCCGTTATGAAGATATGATCATATGTTGATTATCACAAAATGGCGCCTAGATGACGTTATCAGTCAAGGTCAAGGTTGAAAACCTTATTGTGCTCTTTCCTCATGCCAATAAATATGTGTGCCAAATTTCAAGGCAATTGATTGAGCCATTTTCAAGTTATCCTGCTAACAAAAAAGTGGCGAGAATTAAGAAAAATATTCTAACGAAAACATAAGGTGTTCTGTATTATATACAGCCCACCTGATAAAGAGAAATCGTGACGTAATCCACGTATTACTAACTACGCAAAGTTCCACAGAAATTTGCAATTTCAACTTTCAATTGAAAATTTTGACATGATCCCACCATCTGATTAAAAAACAAAAGGCACAACTTTTATAGCCCGTAGTCTCAGCTATAACATACCAAAATTTGGGAGAACATAGAGCACAAATGAGCTAGATAGAGCTCAAAGATTGATGTCATGTAGATCCATGATTTGAACGAAATTGGCACCTCCCATAGGCTTAACACGCAAATTAAGAAAATCTGTCCAGTTAGCTTTAATCGCAATTTTCACTATGATGACGTCATCAAAATGAAAACTAATGTGCAGTGATCATGTAGACAATCGCCTCAACTACAAGATATCAACATTAGGAAGAGATTCAATCAATATTTACAGAGATACAATCAATTTTTCCATAAATATGCTGACGTCATAATATGCAAATTCGTATTTTGAGTTCCAAGGTCAATATGATGATGACACGATATACCTAATGGCCAAATGAGACATGAAATCACATCTCCCACTCATACTCTATCCGAATATGAACACAAATCGAGGGTTCCCGTGCATCCCAAAGAGCCATAAGGGTTTTATATAGGCGTGTTGTTGCCCATATATGCTATGTATTACAAGAGTTCACGCACACGGACATTTATCTTGAACGGACGCTCATTCCCTTAATAATGGTCGTAAGGAGATAAACATGGTATCAAATTGTTCGGAAAAATATGAGGAATACTGTGTCAAAAGATACCCGGGAGGAATTATTTTGCGTTCGGCCGTGACAAACGAAAACGCGCGCGCATGCGCGTGCGCGCGACTCTTTATAAAATGCCATTGCTAATAATGGCGTACGCGCGCGTTTTTGGACCTGAAATTGACCGGACTGATATTCACCTTGATCATGATAAATATGAATGAGAAAAAACTTTCCGTTATGAAGATATGATCATATGTTGATTTTCACAAAATGGCGCCTAGATGACGTTATCAGTCAAGGTCAAGGTTGAAAACCTTATTGTGCTCTTTCCTCATGCCAATAAATATGTGTGCCAAATTTCAAGGCAATTGATTGAGCCATTTTCAAGTTATCCTGCTAACAAAAAAGTGGCGAGAATTAAGAAAAATATTCTAACGAAAACATAAGGTGTTCTGTATTATATACAGCCCACCTGATAAAGAGAAATCGTGACGTAATCCACGTATTACTAACTACGCAAAGTTCCACAGAAATTTGCAATTTCAACTTTCAATTGAAAATTTTGACATGATCCCACCATCTGATTAAAAAACAAAAGGCACAACTTTTATAGCCCGTAGTCTCAGCTATAACATACCAAAATTTGGGAGAACATAGAGCACAAATGAGCTAGATAGGGCTCAAAGATTGATGTCATGTAGATCCATGATTTGAACGAAATTGGCACCTCCCATAGGCTTAACACGCAAATTAAGAAAATCTGTCCAGTTAGCTTTAATCGCAATTTTCACTATGATGACGTCATCAAAATGAAAACTAATGTGCAGTGATCATGTAGACAATCGCCTCAACTACAAGATATCAACATTAGGAAGAGATTCAATTAATATTTACAGAGATACAATCAATTTTTCCATAAATATGCTGACGTCATAATATGCAAATTCGTATTTTGAGTTCCAAGGTCAATATGATGATGACACGATATACCTAATGGCCAAATGAGACATGAAATCACATCTCCCACTCATACTCTATCCGAATATGAACACAAATCGAGGGTTCCCGTGCATCCCAAAGAGCCATAAGGGTTTTATATAGGCGTGTTGTTGCCCATATATGCTATGTATTACAAGAGTTCACGCACACGGACATTTATCTTGAACGGACGCTCATTCCCTTAATAATGGTCGTAAGGAGATAAACATGGTATCAAATTGTTCGGAAAAATATGAGGAATACTGTGTCAAAAGATACCCGGGAGGAATTATTTTGCGTTCGGCCGTGACAAACGAAAACGCGCGCGCATGCGCGTGCGCGCGACTCTTTATAAAATGCCATTGCTAATAATGGCGTACGCGCGCGTTTTTGGACCTGAAATTGACCGGACTGATATTCACCTTGATCATGATAAATATGAATGAGAAAAAACTTTCCGTTATGAAGATATGATCATATGTTGATTTTCACAAAATGGCGCCTAGATGACGTTATCAGTCAAGGTCAAGGTTGAAAACCTTATTGTGCTCTTTCCTCATGCCAATAAATATGTGTGCCAAATTTCAAGGCAATTGATTGAGCCATTTTCAAGTTATCCTGCTAACAAAAAAGTGGCGAGAATTAAGAAAAATATTCTAACGAAAACATAAGGTGTTCTGTATTATATACAGCCCACCTGATAAGAGAAATCGTGACGTAATCCACGTATTACTAACTACGCAAAGTTCCACAGAAATTTGCAATTTCAACTTTCAATTGAAAATTTTGACATGATCCCACCATCTGATTAAAAAACAAAAGGCACAACTTTTATAGCCCGTAGTCTCAGCTATAACATACCAAAATTTGGGAGAACATAGAGCACAAATGAGCTAGATAGGGCTCAAAGATTGATGTCATGTAGATCCATGATTTGAACGAAATTGGCACCTCCCATAGGCTTAACACGCAAATTAAGAAAATCTGTCCAGTTAGCTTTAATCGCAATTTTCACTATGATGACGTCATCAAAATGAAAACTAATGTGTAGTGATCATGTAGACAATCGCCTCAACTACAAGATATCAACATTAGGAAGAGATTCAATTAATATTTACAGAGATACAATCAATTTTTCCATAAATATGCTGACGTCATAATATGCAAATTCGTATTTTGAGTTCCAAGGTCAATATGATGATGACACGATATACCTAATGGCCAAATGAGACATGAAATCACATCTCCCACTCATACTCTATCCGAATATGAACACAAATCGAGGGTTCCCGTGCATCCCAAAGAGCCATAAGGGTTTTATATAGGCGTGTTGTTGCCCATATATGCTATGTATTACAAGAGTTCACGCACACGGACATTTATCTTGAACGGACGCTCATTTCCTTAATAATGGTCGTAAGGAGATAAACATGGTATCAAATTGTTCGGAAAAATATGAGGAATACTGTGTCAAAAGATACCCGGGAGGAATTATTTTGCGTTCGGCCGTGACAAACGAAAACGCGCGCGCATGCGCGTGCGCGCGACTCTTTATAAAATGCCATTGCTAATAATGGCGTACGCGCGCGTTTTTGGACCTGAAATTGACCGGACTGATATTCACCTTGATCATGATAAATATGAATGAGAAAAAACTTTCCGTTATGAAGATATGATCATATGTTGATTTTCACAAAATGGCGCCTAGATGACGTTATCAGTCAAGGTCAAGGTTGAAAACCTTATTGTGCTCTTTCCTCATGCCAATAAATATGTGTGCCAAATTTCAAGGCAATTGATTGAGCCATTTTCAAGTTATCCTGCTAACAAAAAAGTGGCGAGAATTAAGAAAACTAGACATATAATACTTGTTTGGAACAAGTATAGGTGGGCTGGTCAACTAACATTTGAGACAAAATAGAGCAAAAATAAGCGACATACTGCTTACAAATTCTTAAAAGACAATATCATGTAGATTCATAACGTGAACTAAATTCACCTTCTATAGGCATAACACGCAAATTATGAAGTTTTTGACATGAGGCCTTTAATCAAAATGTTCACTCTGTTGACGTCATCTAAATGAAAAATGGTTATTACTGCGCTTGTAGAGAATTGTCTTAGCTACAACATATCGAAATTTTGAAGAAAATTGATCAATATTTACAGAGATACAATCAATTTTACATAAATATGCTGACGTCATAATATGCAAATTCGTATTTTGAGTTCCAAGGCCATTGTGATGATGTCACGATACACTTAATGGCCAAATGATACATGGAATCATATTTCCGCCTCATACTCTATCTTAATATGAAAAAAAATTGAGGATCCCGGTGCATTCCAAAGAGCTATAACGGATTTTGTATAGGCATGTTTTTGCCCATATATGCTATGTATTAAAAGACCTCGCGCGCACTGACATTTATCTTGAATTTACGCTCATCTTGTTAATAATGGTCATAAAGAGATAAACATGGAATCAAATTCCTTGGAAAAATATGAGAAATATCATGAAAGAAAAAAAAATGGCGATTCTATGTTTTTTAATGGTGTTACGCGCGAAAACGCGCGCGCAAGCTCTTACGCGCGATTTTTTATAAAATGCTTAAAATGACCTGAAACGTATGCAAAATAAATTTGAGACGATTTTGAGCATTTAAAAATTTTGCGCGCGCATTGACGCGCGGACGTACGCGCACGCGCGCGTTTTTTAACCTGAAATTGACTGGACTGATATTGACCTTGATCATGATAAATATGAATGAGAAATGATTTACCGTTATGAAAATATGACCATGAGTAAATTTTCAGAAAATTTCACAAAATGGCGCCTAGATGACGTCATCAGTCAAGGTCAAGGTTGAAAACATTACTTTGTTTTGTTCATATGCCTATACATATGTGTGCCAAATTTCAAGGCATTTAATTGAGCCATTTTCAAGTTATCTTGTTAACAAAAAAGTGGGTATAATTAAGAAAAATAAATAAATAACTAGACATATAATACTTGTTTGGAACAAGTATAGGTGGGCTGGTCAACTAAAATTTGAGACAAAATAGAGCAAAAATAAGCGACATACTGCTTACAAATTCTTAAAAAACAATATCATGTAGATTCATAACGTGAACTAAATTCACCTTCTATAGGCATAACACGCAAATTATGAAGTTTTTGACATGAGGCCTTTAATCAAAATTTTCACTATGATGACGTCATCAAAATGAAAAATGGTTATTACTGCGCTTGTAGAGAATTGTCTTAGCTATAACATATCAAAATTTTGAAGAAAATTGATCAATATTTACAGAGATACAATCAATTTTACATAAATATGCTGACGTCATAATATGCAAATTCGTATTTTGAGTTCCAAGGCCATTGTGATGATGTCACGATACACTTAATGGCCAAATGAGACATGGAATCATATTTCCGACTCATACTCTATCTTAATATGAAAAAAAATTGAGGATCCCGGTGCATTCCAAAGAGCTATAACGGATTTTGTATAGGCATGTTTTTGCCCATATATGCTATGTATTAAAAGACCTTGCGCGCACTGACATTTATCTTGAATTTACGCTCATCTTGTTAATAATGGTCATAAAGAGATAAACATGGAATCAAATTCCTTGAAAAAATATGAGAAATATCATGAAAGAAAAAAAAATGGCGATTCTATGTTTTTTAATGGTGTTACGCGCGAAAACGCGCGCGCATGCTCGTACGCGCGATTTTTTATAAAATGCTTAAAATGACCTGAAACGTATGTAAAATAAATTTGAGACGATTTTGAGCATTTAAAAATTTTGCGCGCGCACTGACGCGCGGACGTACGCGCACGCGCGCGTTTTTTGACCTGAGATTGACCGGACTGATATTGACCTTGATCATGATAAATATGAATGAGAAATACTTTTTGGTTATGAAGATATGATCATGAGTTCATTTTCAGAAAATTTCACAAAATGGCGCCTAGATGACGTTATCAGTGAATTTCAAGGTTGAACACCTTACTGCGTTATGTCCATATGCCTATACATATGTGTGCTAAATTTAAAAGCATTTGATTGAACCATTACAAAGTTATCATGCTAACAAAAAAGTGGGTCAAAATAAGAAAAATAAATAATAAATAATAATAAATAATAATAAAGGCAATTTTAACAAAAATATAAGGTGGTCTGTATTAGATACAGCCCACCTGAATATTCTAACGAAAACATAAGGTGTTCTGTATTATATACAGCCCACCTGATAAAGAGAAATCGTGACGTAATCCACGTATTACTAACTACGCAAAGTTCCACAGAAATTTGCAATTTCAACTTTCAATTGAAAATTTTGACATGATCCCACCATCTGATTAAAAAACAAAAGGCACAACTTTTATAGCCCGTAGTCTCAGCTATAACATACCAAAATTTGGGAGAACATAGAGCACAAATGAGCTAGATAGGGCTCAAAGATTGATGTCATGTAGATCCATGATTTGAACGAAATTGGCACCTCCCATAGGCTTAACACGCAAATTAAGAAAATCTGTCCAGTTAGCTTTAATCGCAATTTTCACTATGATGACGTCATCAAAATGAAAACTAATGTGCAGTGATCATGTAGACAATCGCCTCAACTACAAGATATCAACATTAGGAAGAGATTCAATTAATATTTACAGAGATACAATCAATTTTTCCATAAATATGCTGACGTCATAATATGCAAATTCGTATTTTGAGTTCCAAGGTCAATATGATGATGACACGATATACCTAATGGCCAAATGAGACATGAAATCACATCTCCCACTCATACTCTATCCGAATATGAACACAAATCGAGGGTTCCCGTGCATCCCAAAGAGCCATAAGGGTTTTATATAGGCGTGTTGTTGCCCATATATGCTATGTATTACAAGAGTTCACGCACACGGACATTTATCTTGAACGGACGCTCATTCCCTTAATAATGGTCGTAAGGAGATAAACATGGTATCAAATTGTTCGGAAAAATATGAGGAATACTGTGTCAAAAGATACCCGGGAGGAATTATTTTGCGTTCGGCCGTGACAAACGAAAACGCGCGCGCATGCGCGTGCGCGCGACTCTTTATAAAATGCCATTGCTAATAATGGCGTACGCGCGCGTTTTTGGACCTGAAATTGACCGGACTGATATTCACCTTGATCATGATAAATATGAATGAGAAAAAACTTTCCGTTATGAAGATATGATCATATGTTGATTTTCACAAAATGGCGCCTAGATGACGTTATCAGTCAAGGTCAAGGTTGAAAACCTTATTGTGCTCTTTCCTCATGCCAATAAATATGTGTGCCAAATTTCAAGGCAATTGATTGAGCCATTTTCAAGTTTTCCTGCTAACAAAAAAGTGGCGAGAATTAAGAAAAATATTCTAACGAAAACATAAGGTGTTCTGTATTATATACAGCCCACCTGATAAAGAGAAATCGTGACGTAATCCACGTATTACTAACTACGCAAAGTTCCACAGAAATTTGCAATTTCAACTTTCAATTGAAAGTTTTGACATGATCCCACCATCTGATTAAAAAACAAAAGGCACAACTTTTATAGCCCGTAGTCTCAGCTATAACATACCAAAATTTGGGAGAACATAGAGCACAAATGAGCTAGATAGGGCTCAAAGATTGATGTCATGTAGATCCATGATTTGAACGAAATTGGCACCTCCCATAGGCTTAACACGCAAATTAAGAAAATCTGTCCAGTTAGCTTTAATCGCAATTTTCACTATGATGACGTCATCAAAATGAAAACTAATGTGCAGTGATCATGTAGACAATCGCCTCAACTACAAGATATCAACATTAGGAAGAGATTCAATTAATATTTACAGAGATACAATCAATTTTTCCATAAATATGCTGACGTCATAATATGCAAATTCGTATTTTGAGTTCCAAGGTCAATATGATGATGACACGATATACCTAATGGCCAAATGAGACATGAAATCACATCTCCCACTCATACTCTATCCGAATATGAACACAAATCGAGGGTTCCCGTGCATCCCAAAGAGCCATAAGGGTTTTATATAGGCGTGTTGTTGCCCATATATGCTATGTATTACAAGAGTTCACGCACACGGACATTTATCTTGAACGGACGCTCATTCCCTTAATAATGGTCGTAAGGAGATAAACATGGTATCAAATTGTTCGGAAAAATATGAGGAATACTGTGTCAAAAGATACCCGGGAGGAATTATTTTGCGTTCGGCCGTGACAAACGAAAACGCGCGCGCATGCGCGTGCGCGCGACTCTTTATAAAATGCCATTGCTAATAATGGCGTACGCGCGCGTTTTTGGACCTGAAATTGACCGGACTGATATTCACCTTGATCATGATAAATATGAATGAGAAAAAACTTTCCGTTATGAAGATATGATCATATGTTGATTTTCACAAAATGGCGCCTAGATGACGTTATCAGTCAAGGTCAAGGTTGAAAACCTTATTGTGCTCTTTCCTCATGCCAATAAATATGTGTGCCAAATTTCAAGGCAATTGATTGAGCCATTTTCAAGTTATCCTGCTAACAAAAAAGTGGCGAGAATTAAGAAAAATATTCTAACGAAAACATAAGGTGTTCTGTATTATATACAGCCCACCTGATAAAGAGAAATCGTGACGTAATCCACGTATTACTAACTACGCAAAGTTCCACAGAAATTTGCAATTTCAACTTTCAATTGAAAGTTTTGACATGATCCCACCATCTGATTAAAAAACAAAAGGCACAACTTTTATAGCCCGTAGTCTCAGCTATAACATACCAAAATTTGGGAGAACATAGAGCACAAATGAGCTAGATAGGGCTCAAAGATTGATGTCATGTAGATCCATGATTTGAACGAAATTGGCACCTCCCATAGGCTTAACACGCAAATTAAGAAAATCTGTCCAGTTAGCTTTAATCGCAATTTTCACTATGATGACGTCATCAAAATGAAAACTAATGTGCAGTGATCATGTAGACAATCGCCTCAACTACAAGATATCAACATTAGGAAGAGATTCAATTAATATTTACAGAGATACAATCAATTTTTCCATAAATATGCTGACGTCATAATATGCAAATTCGTATTTTGAGTTCCAAGGTCAATATGATGATGACACGATATACCTAATGGCCAAATGAGACATGAAATCACATCTCCCACTCATACTCTATCCGAATATGAACACAAATCGAGGGTTCCCGTGCATCCCAAAGAGCCATAAGGGTTTTATATAGGCGTGTTGTTGCCCATATATGCTATGTATTACAAGAGTTCACGCACACGGACATTTATCTTGAACGGACGCTCATTCCCTTAATAATGGTCGTAAGGAGATAAACATGGTATCAAATTGTTCGGAAAAATATGAGGAATACTGTGTCAAAAGATACCCGGGAGGAATTATTTTGCGTTCGGCCGTGACAAACGAAAACGCGCGCGCATGCGCGTGCGCGCGACTCTTTATAAAATGCCATTGCTAATAATGGCGTACGCGCGCGTTTTTGGACCTGAAATTGACCGGACTGATATTCACCTTGATCATGATAAATATGAATGAGAAAAAACTTTCCGTTATGAAGATATGATCATATGTTGATTTTCACAAAATGGCGCCTAGATGACGTTATCAGTCAAGGTCAAGGTTGAAAACCTTATTGTGCTCTTTCCTCATGCCAATAAATATGTGTGCCAAATTTCAAGGCAATTGATTGAGCCATTTTCAAGTTATCCTGCTAACAAAAAAGTGGCGAGAATTAAGAAAAATATTCTAACGAAAACATAAGGGCCCGAATTCACAAAGCAAGGTTTGAGCTCAGACCAAGGTTTGAGGTCAAACCTCCTTTTGTTTCGCCAAACCTCCTTTTGTTATTTACAAACCTGGTTTGTAAATAACAAAAGGAGGTTTGAGCTCAAACCCGGTCTGAGCTCAAACCTTGCTTTGTGAATTCGGGCCAAGGTGTTCTGTATTATATACAGCCCACCTGATAAAGAGAAATCGTGACGTAATCCACGTATTACTAACTACGCAAAGTTCCACAGAAATTTGCAATTTCAACTTTCAATTGAAAGTTTTGACATGATCCCACCATCTGATTAAAAAACAAAAGGCACAACTTTTATAGCCCGTAGTCTCAGCTATAACATACCAAAATTTGGGAGAACATAGAGCACAAATGAGCTAGATAGGGCTCAAAGATTGATGTCATGTAGATCCATGATTTGAACGAAATTGGCACCTCCCATAGGCTTAACACGCAAATTAAGAAAATCTGTCCAGTTAGCTTTAATCGCAATTTTCACTATGATGACGTCATCAAAATGAAAACTAATGTGTAGTGATCATGTAGACAATCGCCTCAACTACAAGATATCAACATTAGGAAGAGATTCAATTAATATTTACAGAGATACAATCAATTTTTCCATAAATATGCTGACGTCATAATATGCAAATTCGTATTTTGAGTTCCAAGGTCAATATGATGATGACACGATATACCTAATGGCCAAATGAGACATGAAATCACATCTCCCACTCATACTCTATCCGAATATGAACACAAATCGAGGGTTCCCGTGCATCCCAAAGAGCCATAAGGGTTTTATATAGGCGTGTTGTTGCCCATATATGCTATGTATTACAAGAGTTCACGCACACGGACATTTATCTTGAACGGACGCTCATTCCCTTAATAATGGTCGTAAGGAGATAAACATGGTATCAAATTGTTCGGAAAAATATGAGGAATACTGTGTCAAAAGATACCCGGGAGGAATTATTTTGCGTTCGGCCGTGACAAACGAAAACGCGCGCGCATGCGCGTGCGCGCGACTCTTTATAAAATGCCATTGCTAATAATGGCGTACGCGCGCGTTTTTGGACCTGAAATTGACCGGACTGATATTCACCTTGATCATGATAAATATGAATGAGAAAAAACTTTCCGTTATGAAGATATGATCATATGTTGATTTTCACAAAATGGCGCCTAGATGACGTTATCAGTCAAGGTCAAGGTTGAAAACCTTATTGTGCTCTTTCCTCATGCCAATAAATATGTGTGCCAAATTTCAAGGCAATTGATTGAGCCATTTTCAAGTTATCCTGCTAACAAAAAAGTGGCGAGAATTAAGAAAAATATTCTAACGAAAACATAAGGTGTTCTGTATTATATACAGCCCACCTGATAAAGAGAAATCGTGACGTAATCCACGTATTACTAACTACGCAAAGTTCCACAGAAATTTGCAATTTCAACTTTCAATTGAAAGTTTTGACATGATCCCACCATCTGATTAAAAAACAAAAGGCACAACTTTTATAGCCCGTAGTCTCAGCTATAACATACCAAAATTTGGGAGAACATAGAGCACAAATGAGCTAGATAGGGCTCAAAGATTGATGTCATGTAGATCCATGATTTGAACGAAATTGGCACCTCCCATAGGCTTAACACGCAAATTAAGAAAATCTGTCCAGTTAGCTTTAATCGCAATTTTCACTATGATGACGTCATCAAAATGAAAACTAATGTGCAGTGATCATGTAGACAATCGCCTCAACTACAAGATATCAACATTAGGAAGAGATTCAATTAATATTTACAGAGATACAATCAATTTTTCCATAAATATGCTGACGTCATAATATGCAAATTCGTATTTTGAGTTCCAAGGTCAATATGATGATGACACGATATACCTAATGGCCAAATGAGACATGAAATCACATCTCCCACTCATACTCTATCCGAATATGAACACAAATCGAGGGTTCCCGTGCATCCCAAAGAGCCATAAGGGTTTTATATAGGCGTGTTGTTGCCCATATATGCTATGTATTACAAGAGTTCACGCACACGGACATTTATCTTGAACGGACGCTCATTCCCTTAATAATGGTCGTAAGGAGATAAACATGGTATCAAATTGTTCGGAAAAATATGAGGAATACTGTGTCAAAAGATACCCGGGAGGAATTATTTTGCGTTCGGCCGTGACAAACGAAAACGCGCGCGCATGCGCGTGCGCGCGACTCTTTATAAAATGCCATTGCTAATAATGGCGTACGCGCGCGTTTTTGGACCTGAAATTGACCGGACTGATATTCACCTTGATCATGATAAATATGAATGAGAAAAAACTTTCCGTTATGAAGATATGATCATATGTTGATTTTCACAAAATGGCGCCTAGATGACGTTATCAGTCAAGGTCAAGGTTGAAAACCTTATTGTGCTCTTTCCTCATGCCAATAAATATGTGTGCCAAATTTCAAGGCAATTGATTGAGCCATTTTCAAGTTATCCTGCTAACAAAAAAGTGGCGAGAATTAAGAAAAATATTCTAACGAAAACATAAGGGCCCGAATTCACAAAGCAAGGTTTGAGCTCAGACCAAGGTTTGAGGTCAAACCTCCTTTTGTTTCGCCAAACCTCCTTTTGTTATTTACAAACCTGGTTTGTAAATAACAAAAGGAGGTTTGAGCTCAAACCCGGTCTGAGCTCAAACCTTGCTTTGTGAATTCGGGCCAAGGTGTTCTGTATTATATACAGCCCACCTGATAAAGAGAAATCGTGACGTAATCCACGTATTACTAACTACGCAAAGTTCCACAGAAATTTGCAATTTCAACTTTCAATTGAAAGTTTTGACATGATCCCACCATCTGATTAAAAAACAAAAGGCACAACTTTTATAGCCCGTAGTCTCAGCTATAACATACCAAAATTTGGGAGAACATAGAGCACAAATGAGCTAGATAGGGCTCAAAGATTGATGTCATGTAGATCCATGATTTGAACGAAATTGGCACCTCCCATAGGCTTAACACGCAAATTAAGAAAATCTGTCCAGTTAGCTTTAATCGCAATTTTCACTATGATGACGTCATCAAAATGAAAACTAATGTGTAGTGATCATGTAGACAATCGCCTCAACTACAAGATATCAACATTAGGAAGAGATTCAATTAATATTTACAGAGATACAATCAATTTTTCCATAAATATGCTGACGTCATAATATGCAAATTCGTATTTTGAGTTCCAAGGTCAATATGATGATGACACGATATACCTAATGGCCAAATGAGACATGAAATCACATCTCCCACTCATACTCTATCCGAATATGAACACAAATCGAGGGTTCCCGTGCATCCCAAAGAGCCATAAGGGTTTTATATAGGCGTGTTGTTGCCCATATATGCTATGTATTACAAGAGTTCACGCACACGGACATTTATCTTGAACGGACGCTCATTCCCTTAATAATGGTCGTAAGGAGATAAACATGGTATCAAATTGTTCGGAAAAATATGAGGAATACTGTGTCAAAAGATACCCGGGAGGAATTATTTTGCGTTCGGCCGTGACAAACGAAAACGCGCGCGCATGCGCGTGCGCGCGACTCTTTATAAAATGCCATTGCTAATAATGGCGTACGCGCGCGTTTTTGGACCTGAAATTGACCGGACTGATATTCACCTTGATCATGATAAATATGAATGAGAAAAAACTTTCCGTTATGAAGATATGATCATATGTTGATTTTCACAAAATGGCGCCTAGATGACGTTATCAGTCAAGGTCAAGGTTGAAAACCTTATTGTGCTCTTTCCTCATGCCAATAAATATGTGTGCCAAATTTCAAGGCAATTGATTGAGCCATTTTCAAGTTATCCTGCTAACAAAAAAGTGGCGAGAATTAAGAAAACTAGACATATAATACTTGTTTGGAACAAGTATAGGTGGGCTGGTCAACTAACATTTGAGACAAAATAGAGCAAAAATAAGCGACATACTGCTTACAAATTCTTAAAAGACAATATCATGTAGATTCATAACGTGAACTAAATTCACCTTCTATAGGCATAACACGCAAATTATGAAGTTTTTGACATGAGGCCTTTAATCAAAATGTTCACTCTGTTGACGTCATCTAAATGAAAAATGGTTATTACTGCGCTTGTAGAGAATTGTCTTAGCTACAACATATCGAAATTTTGAAGAAAATTGATCAATATTTACAGAGATACAATCAATTTTACATAAATATGCTGACGTCATAATATGCAAATTCGTATTTTGAGTTCCAAGGCCATTGTGATGATGTCACGATACACTTAATGGCCAAATGATACATGGAATCATATTTCCGCCTCATACTCTATCTTAATATGAAAAAAAATTGAGGATCCCGGTGCATTCCAAAGAGCTATAACGGATTTTGTATAGGCATGTTTTTGCCCATATATGCTATGTATTAAAAGACCTCGCGCGCACTGACATTTATCTTGAATTTACGCTCATCTTGTTAATAATGGTCATAAAGAGATAAACATGGAATCAAATTCCTTGGAAAAATATGAGAAATATCATGAAAGAAAAAAAAATGGCGATTCTATGTTTTTTAATGGTGTTACGCGCGAAAACGCGCGCGCAAGCTCTTACGCGCGATTTTTTATAAAATGCTTAAAATGACCTGAAACGTATGCAAAATAAATTTGAGACGATTTTGAGCATTTAAAAATTTTGCGCGCGCATTGACGCGCGGACGTACGCGCACGCGCGCGTTTTTTAACCTGAAATTGACTGGACTGATATTGACCTTGATCATGATAAATATGAATGAGAAATGATTTACCGTTATGAAAATATGACCATGAGTAAATTTTCAGAAAATTTCACAAAATGGCGCCTAGATGACGTCATCAGTCAAGGTCAAGGTTGAAAACATTACTTTGTTTTGTTCATATGCCTATACATATGTGTGCCAAATTTCAAGGCATTTAATTGAGCCATTTTCAAGTTATCTTGTTAACAAAAAAGTGGGTATAATTAAGAAAAATAAATAAATAACTAGACATATAATACTTGTTTGGAACAAGTATAGGTGGGCTGGTCAACTAAAATTTGAGACAAAATAGAGCAAAAATAAGCGACATACTGCTTACAAATTCTTAAAAAACAATATCATGTAGATTCATAACGTGAACTAAATTCACCTTCTATAGGCATAACACGCAAATTATGAAGTTTTTGACATGAGGCCTTTAATCAAAATTTTCACTATGATGACGTCATCAAAATGAAAAATGGTTAGTACTGCGCTTGTAGAGAATTGTCTTAGCTATAACATATCAAAATTTTGAAGAAAATTGATCAATATTTACAGAGATACAATCAATTTTACATAAATATGCTGACGTCATAATATGCAAATTCGTATTTTGAGTTCCAAGGCCATTGTGATGATGTCACGATACACTTAATGGCCAAATGAGACATGGAATCATATTTCCGACTCATACTCTATCTTAATATGAAAAAAAATTGAGGATCCCGGTGCATTCCAAAGAGCTATAACGGATTTTGTATAGGCATGTTTTTGCCCATATATGCTATGTATTAAAAGACCTTGCGCGCACTGACATTTATCTTGAATTTACGCTCATCTTGTTAATAATGGTCATAAAGAGATAAACATGGAATCAAATTCCTTGAAAAAATATGAGAAATATCATGAAAGAAAAAAAAATGGCGATTCTATGTTTTTTAATGGTGTTACGCGCGAAAACGCGCGCGCATGCTCGTACGCGCGATTTTTTATAAAATGCTTAAAATGACCTGAAACGTATGTAAAATAAATTTGAGACGATTTTGAGCATTTAAAAATTTTGCGCGCGCACTGACGCGCGGACGTACGCGCACGCGCGCGTTTTTTGACCTGAGATTGACCGGACTGATATTGACCTTGATCATGATAAATATGAATGAGAAATACTTTTTGGTTATGAAGATATGATCATGAGTTCATTTTCAGAAAATTTCACAAAATGGCGCCTAGATGACGTTATCAGTGAATTTCAAGGTTGAACACCTTACTGCGTTATGTCCATATGCCTATACATATGTGTGCTAAATTTAAAAGCATTTGATTGAACCATTACAAAGTTATCATGCTAACAAAAAAGTGGGTCAAAATAAGAAAAATAAATAATAAACTAGACATATAATACTTGTTTGGAACAAGTATAGGTGGGCTGGTCAACTAACATTTGAGACAAAATAGAGCAAAAATAAGCGACATACTGCTTACAAATTCTTAAAAAACAATATCATGTAGATTCATAACGTGAACTAAATTCACCTTCTATAGGCATAACACGCAAATTATGAAGTTTTTGACATGAGGCCTTTAATCAAAATCTTCACTATGATGACGTCATCAAAATGAAAAATGGTTATTACTGCGCTTGTAGAGAATTGTCTTAGCTACAACATATCGACATTTTGAAGAAAATTGATCAATATTTACAGAGATACAATCAATTTTACATAAATATGCTGACGTCATAATATGCAAATTCGTATTTTGAGTTCCAAGGCCATTGTGATGATGTCACGATACACTTAATGGCCAAATGAGACATGGAATCATATTTCCGACTCATACTCTATCTTAATATGAAAAAAAATTGAGGATCCCGGTGCATTCCAAAGAGCTATAACGGATTTTGTATAGGCATGTTTTTACCCATATATGCTATGTATTAAAAGACCTCGCGCGCACTGACATTTATCTTGAATTTACGCTCATCTTGTTAATAATGGTCATAAAGCGATAAACATGGAATCAAATTCCTTGAAAAAATATGAGAAATATCATGAAAGAAAAAAAAATGGCGATTCTATGTTTTTTAATGGTGTTACGCGCGAAAACGCGCGCGCATGCTCTTACGCGCGATTTTTTATAAAATGCTTAAAATGACCTGAAACGTATGCAAAATAAATTTGAGACGATTTTGAGCATTTAAAAATTTTGCGCGCGCATTGACGCGCGGACGTACGCGCACGCGCGCGTTTTTTGACCTGAAATTGACTGGACTGATATTGACCTTGATCATAATAAATATGAATGAGAAATACCTTTTGGTTAGGAAGATATGATCATGAGTTTTTTTTCAGAAAATTTCACAAAATGGCACCTAGATGACGTCATCAGTCAAGGGTAAAGGTTGAAAACCTTACCGTGTTTTCTCCATATGCCTATACATATGTGTGCCAAATTTCAAGTTATTTGATTTAGCCATTTTCAAGTTATTTTGTTAACAAAAAGTGGGTCGAAATAAGAAAAATAAATAATAAACTAGACATATAATACTTGTTTGGAACAAGTATAGGTGGGCTGGTCAACTAAAACTTGAGACAAAATAGAGCAAAAATAAGCGACATACTGCTTACAAATTCTTAAAAGACAATATCATGTAGATTCATAACGTGAACTAAATTCACCTTCTATAGGCATAACACGCAAATTATGAAGTTTTTGACATGAGGCCTTTAATCAAAATTTTCACTATGATGACGTCATCAAAATGAAAAATGGTTATTACCGCGCTTGTAGAGAATTGTCTTAGCTACAACATATCGAAATTTTGAAGAAAATTGATCAATATTTACAGAGATACAATCAATTTTACATAAATATGCTGACGTCATAATATGCAAATTCGTATTTTGAGTTCCAAGGCCATTGTGATGATGTCACGATACACTTAATGGCCAAATGAGACATGGAATCATATTTCCGACTCATACTCTATCTAAATATGAAAAAAAATTGAGGATCCCGGTGCATTCCAAAGAGCTATATCGGATTTTGTATAGGCATGTTTTTGCCCATATATGCTATGTATTAAAAGACCTCGCGCGCACTGACATTTATCTTGAATTTACGCTCATCTTGTAATAATGGTCATAAAGAGATAAACATGGAATCAAATTCCTTGAAAAAATATGAGAAATATCATGAAAGAAAAAAAAATGGCGATTCTATGTTTTTTAATGGTGTTACGCGCGAAAACGCGCGCGCATGCTCGTACGCGCGATTTTTTATAAAATGCTGTAAATGACTTGAAACGTATGCAAAATAAATTTGAGACGATTTTGAGCATTTAAAAATTTTGCGCGCGCATTGACGCGCGGACGTACGCGCACGCGCGCGTTTTTTGACCTGAAATTGACCGGACTGATATTGACCTTGATCATGATAAATATGAATGAGAAATAACCTTTGGTTATGAAGATATGATCATGAGTTGATTTTCAGAAAATTTCACAAAATGGCGCCTAGATGACGTCATCAGTCAAGGTCAAGGTTGAAAACCTTACTGTATTTTGTCCATATGCCTATACATATGTGTGCCAAATTTCAAAGCATTTGATTGAATAATTTCAAAGATATCTTGCTAACAAAAAGTGGGTCGAAATAAGAAAAATAAATAATAAACTAGACATATAATACTTGTTTGGAACAAGTATAGGTGGGCTGGTCAACTAACATTTGAGACAAAATAGAGCAAAAATAAGCGACATACTGCTTACAAATTCTTAAAAGACAATATCATGTAGATTCATAACGTGAACTAAATTCACCTTCTATAGGCATAACACGCAAATTATGAAGTTTTTGACATGAGGCCTTTAATCAAAATTTTCACTATGATGACGTCATCAAAATGAAAAATGGTTATTACTGCGCTCGTAGAGAATTGTCTTAGCTACAACATATCAAAATTTTGAAGAAAATTGATCAATATTTACAGAGATACAATCAATTTTACATAAATATGCTGACGTCATAATATGCAAATTCGTATTTTGAGTTCCAAGGCCATTGTGATGATGTCACGATACACTTAATGGCCAAATGAGACATGGAATCATATTTCCGACTCATACTCTATCTTAATATGAAAAAAAATTGAGGATCCCGGTGCATTCCAAAGAGCTATAACGGATTTTGTATAGGCATGTTTTTGCCCATATATGCTATGTATTAAAAGACCTCGCGCGCACTGACATTTATCTTGAATTTACGCTCATCTTGTTAATAATGGTCATAAAGAGATAAACATGGAATCAAATTCCTTGAAAAAATATGAGAAATATCATGAAAGAAAAAAAAATGGCGATTCTATGTTTTTTAATGGTGTTACGCGCGAAAACGCGCGCGCATGCTCGTACGCGCGATTTTTTATAAAATGCTTAGAATGACCTGAAACGTATGCAAAATAAATTTGAGACGATTTTGAGCATTTTGAAATTTTGCGCGCGCACTGATGCGCGGACGTACGCGCACGCGCGCGTTTTTTTACCTGAAATTGACCGGACAGATATTGGCCTTGATCATGCTAAATATGAATGAGAAATGCCTTTTGGTTATGAAGATATGATCATGAGTCAATTTTCACAAAATGGCGCCTAGATGACGTCATCAGTCAAGGTCAAGGTTGAAAAGGTTATTTTGATTTTGTTATATGCCTATACATATGTGTGCCAAATTTCAAAGCATTTGATTGAACCATTTCAAAGTTATCTTGCTAACAAAAAAGTGGGTCGAAATAAGAAAAATAAACTAGACATAATACTTGTTTGGAACAAGTATAGGTGGGCTGGTCAACTTAAATTTGAAAACAAAATAGAGCAAAGTTAAGCGAGATACTGCTTGAAAATTCTTAAAAAACACTATCATGTAGATTCATTACGTGAACGAAATTCACCTTCTATAGTCATAACACACAAATTATGAAATTTCTGACATGAGGCCTTCAATCAAAATTTTCACTCTGATGACGTCATCAAAATGAAAAAGGGTTATTATTGAACTTGTAGAGAATTATCTTAGCTACAACATATTGAAATTTTGAAGAAAATCAATCAATATATACAGAGATACAATCAATTTTCCATAAATATGCTGACGTCATAATATGCAAATTCGTATTTTGAGTTCCAAGGCCATTGTGATGATGTCACGATACACTTAATGGCCAAATGAGACATGGAATCATATTTCCGACTCATACTCTATCTTAATATGAAAAAAAATTGAGGATCCCGGTGCATTCCAAAGAGCTATAACGGATTTTGTATAGGCATGTTTTTGCCCATATATGCTATGTATTAAAAGACCTCGCGCGCACTGACATTTATCTTGAATTTATGCTCATCTTGTTAATAATGGTCATAAAGAGATAAACATGGAATCAAATTCCTTGAAAAAATATGAGAAATATCATGAAAGAAAAAAAAATGGCGATTCTATGTTTTTTAATGGTGTTACGCGCGAAAACGCGCGCGCATGCTCGTACGCGCGATTTTTTATAAAATGCTTAAAATGACCTAAAACGTATGCAAAAAAAATTTGAGACGATTTTGAGCATTTAAAAAATTTGCGCGCGCATTGACGCGCGGACGTACGCGCACGCGCGCGTTTTTTAACCTGAAATTGACCGGACTGATATTGACCTTGATCATGATAAATATGAATGAGAAAGACCTTTTGGTTATGAAGATATGATCATGAGTTGATTTTCAGAAAAATTCACAAAATGGCGCTTAGATGACGTCATCAGTCAAGGTCAAGGTTGAAAACGTTACCTTGTTTTGTCCCTATGCCTATACATATGTGTGCCAAATTTTAAGATATTTGGTTGAACCATTTCAAAGTTATCTTGTTAACAAAAAAGTGGTTCAAAATAAGAAAAATAAATAAATAACTAGACATATAATACTTGTTTGGGACAAGTATAGGTGGGCTGGTCAACTAAAATTTGACACAAAATAGAGCAAAAATAAGCGAGATACTGCTAAAAAACAATGTCATGTAGATTAATGATGTGAACGAAATTCACCTTCCATAGGCATAACACGCAACTTAAGAAATTTCTGATATGTGCCTTTAATCGTAAATTTCACTATGATGACGTGATCAAAATGAAAAATGATGATTACTGAGCTTGTAGAGAATTGTCTTTGCTACAACATATCGAAATTTGGAAGAAAATCGATCAATATTTACAGAGATACAATCAATTTTACATAAATATGCTGACGTCATAATATGCAAATTCGTATTTTGAGTTCCAAGGCCATTGTGATGATGTCACGATACACTTAATGGCCGAATGAGACATGGAATCATATTTCCGACTCATACTCTATCTAAATTTGAAAAAAAATTGAGGATCCCGGTGCATTCCAAAGAGCTATAACGGATTTTGTATAGGCATGTTTTTGCCCATATATGCTATGTATTAAAAGAGCTCGCGCGCACTGACATTTATCTTGAATTTACGCTCATCTTGTTAATAATGGTCATAAAGAGATAAACATGGTATCAAATTCCTTGAAAAAATATGAGAAATATCATGAAAGAAAAAAAAATGGCGATTCTATGTTTTGTAATGGTGTTACGCGCGAAAACGCACGCGCATGCTCGTACGCGCGATTTTTTATAAAATGCTTAAAATGACCTGAAACGTATGCAAAATAAATTTGAGACGATTTTGAGCATTTAAAAATTTTGCGCGCGCACTGACGCGCGGATGTACGCGCACGCGCGCGTTTTTTGACCTGAAATTGACTGGACTGATATTGACCTTGATCATGATAAATATGAATGAGAAATAACCTTTGGTTATGAAGATATGATCATGAGTTGATTTTCAGAAAATTTCACAAAATGGCGCCTAGATGACGTCATCAGTCAAGGTCAAGGTTGAAAACCTTACCTTGTTTTGTCCATATGCCTATACATATGTGTGCCAAATTTAAAGATATTTGGTTGAACCATTTCAAAGTTATATTGTTAACAAAAAAGTGGTTCAAAATAAGAAAAATAAATAATAAATAATAATAATAAATAAAGGCAATTTTAACAAAAATATAAGGTGGTCTGTATTAGATACAGCCCACCTGATAATAATAAATAATAATAAAGGCAATTTTAACAAAAATATAAGGTGGTCTGTATTAGATACAGCCCACCTGAATATTCTAACGAAAACATAAGGTGTTCTGTATTATATACAGCCCACCTGATAAAGAGAAATCGTGACGTAATCCACGTATTACTAACTACGCAAAGTTCCACAGAAATTTGCAATTTCAACTTTCAATTGAAAATTTTGACATGATCCCACCATCTGATTAAAAAACAAAAGGCACAACTTTTATAGCCCGTAGTCTCAGCTATAACATACCAAAATTTGGGAGAACATAGAGCACAAATGAGCTAGATAGGGCTCAAAGATTGATGTCATGTAGATCCATGATTTGAACGAAATTGGCACCTCCCATAGGCTTAACACGCAAATTAAGAAAATCTGTCCAGTTAGCTTTAATCGCAATTTTCACTATGATGACGTCATCAAAATGAAAACTAATGTGCAGTGATCATGTAGACAATCGCCTCAACTACAAGATACCAACATTAGGAAGAGATTCAATTAATATTTACAGAGATACAATCAATTTTTCCATAAATATGCTGACGTCATAATATGCAAATTCGTATTTTGAGTTCCAAGGTCAATATGATGATGACACGATATACCTAATGGCCAAATGAGACATGAAATCACATCTCCCACTCATACTCTATCCGAATATGAACACAAATCGAGGGTTCCCGTGCATCCCAAAGAGCCATAAGGGTTTTATATAGGCGTGTTGTTGCCCATATATGCTATGTATTACAAGAGTTCACGCACACGGACATTTATCTTGAACGGACGCTCATTCCCTTAATAATGGTCGTAAGGAGATAAACATGGTATCAAATTGTTCGGAAAAATATGAGGAATACTGTGTCAAAAGATACCCGGGAGGAATTATTTTGCGTTCGGCCGTGACAAACGAAAACGCGCGCGCATGCGCGTGCGCGCGACTCTTTATAAAATGCCATTGCTAATAATGGCGTACGCGCGCGTTTTTGGACCTGAAATTGACCGGACTGATATTCACCTTGATCATGATAAATATGAATGAGAAAAAACTTTCCGTTATGAAGATATGATCATATGTTGATTTTCACAAAATGGCGCCTAGATGACGTTATCAGTCAAGGTCAAGGTTGAAAACCTTATTGTGCTCTTTCCTCATGCCAATAAATATGTGTGCCAAATTTCAAGGCAATTGATTGAGCCATTTTCAAGTTTTCCTGCTAACAAAAAAGTGGCGAGAATTAAGAAAAATATTCTAACGAAAACATAAGGTGTTCTGTATTATATACAGCCCACCTGATAAAGAGAAATCGTGACGTAATCCACGTATTACTAACTACGCAAAGTTCCACAGAAATTTGCAATTTCAACTTTCAATTGAAAGTTTTGACATGATCCCACCATCTGATTAAAAAACAAAAGGCACAACTTTTATAGCCCGTAGTCTCAGCTATAACATACCAAAATTTGGGAGAACATAGAGCACAAATGAGCTAGATAGGGCTCAAAGATTGATGTCATGTAGATCCATGATTTGAACGAAATTGGCACCTCCCATAGGCTTAACACGCAAATTAAGAAAATCTGTCCAGTTAGCTTTAATCGCAATTTTCACTATGATGACGTCATCAAAATGAAAACTAATGTGCAGTGATCATGTAGACAATCGCCTCAACTACAAGATATCAACATTAGGAAGAGATTCAATTAATATTTACAGAGATACAATCAATTTTTCCATAAATATGCTGACGTCATAATATGCAAATTCGTATTTTGAGTTCCAAGGTCAATATGATGATGACACGATATACCTAATGGCCAAATGAGACATGAAATCACATCTCCCACTCATACTCTATCCGAATATGAACACAAATCGAGGGTTCCCGTGCATCCCAAAGAGCCATAAGGGTTTTATATAGGCGTGTTGTTGCCCATATATGCTATGTATTACAAGAGTTCACGCACACGGACATTTATCTTGAACGGACGCTCATTCCCTTAATAATGGTCGTAAGGAGATAAACATGGTATCAAATTGTTCGGAAAAATATGAGGAATACTGTGTCAAAAGATACCCGGGAGGAATTATTTTGCGTTCGGCCGTGACAAACGAAAACGCGCGCGCATGCGCGTGCGCGCGACTCTTTATAAAATGCCATTGCTAATAATGGCGTACGCGCGCGTTTTTGGACCTGAAATTGACCGGACTGATATTCACCTTGATCATGATAAATATGAATGAGAAAAAACTTTCCGTTATGAAGATATGATCATATGTTGATTTTCACAAAATGGCGCCTAGATGACGTTATCAGTCAAGGTCAAGGTTGAAAACCTTATTGTGCTCTTTCCTCATGCCAATAAATATGTGTGCCAAATTTCAAGGCAATTGATTGAGCCATTTTCAAGTTATCCTGCTAACAAAAAAGTGGCGAGAATTAAGAAAAATATTCTAACGAAAACATAAGGTGTTCTGTATTATATACAGCCCACCTGATAAAGAGAAATCGTGACGTAATCCACGTATTACTAACTACGCAAAGTTCCACAGAAATTTGCAATTTCAACTTTCAATTGAAAGTTTTGACATGATCCCACCATCTGATTAAAAAACAAAAGGCACAACTTTTATAGCCCGTAGTCTCAGCTATAACATACCAAAATTTGGGAGAACATAGAGCACAAATGAGCTAGATAGGGCTCAAAGATTGATGTCATGTAGATCCATGATTTGAACGAAATTGGCACCTCCCATAGGCTTAACACGCAAATTAAGAAAATCTGTCCAGTTAGCTTTAATCGCAATTTTCACTATGATGACGTCATCAAAATGAAAACTAATGTGCAGTGATCATGTAGACAATCGCCTCAACTACAAGATATCAACATTAGGAAGAGATTCAATTAATATTTACAGAGATACAATCAATTTTTCCATAAATATGCTGACGTCATAATATGCAAATTCGTATTTTGAGTTCCAAGGTCAATATGATGATGACACGATATACCTAATGGCCAAATGAGACATGAAATCACATCTCCCACTCATACTCTATCCGAATATGAACACAAATCGAGGGTTCCCGTGCATCCCAAAGAGCCATAAGGGTTTTATATAGGCGTGTTGTTGCCCATATATGCTATGTATTACAAGAGTTCACGCACACGGACATTTATCTTGAACGGACGCTCATTCCCTTAATAATGGTCGTAAGGAGATAAACATGGTATCAAATTGTTCGGAAAAATATGAGGAATACTGTGTCAAAAGATACCCGGGAGGAATTATTTTGCGTTCGGCCGTGACAAACGAAAACGCGCGCGCATGCGCGTGCGCGCGACTCTTTATAAAATGCCATTGCTAATAATGGCGTACGCGCGCGTTTTTGGACCTGAAATTGACCGGACTGATATTCACCTTGATCATGATAAATATGAATGAGAAAAAACTTTCCGTTATGAAGATATGATCATATGTTGATTTTCACAAAATGGCGCCTAGATGACGTTATCAGTCAAGGTCAAGGTTGAAAACCTTATTGTGCTCTTTCCTCATGCCAATAAATATGTGTGCCAAATTTCAAGGCAATTGATTGAGCCATTTTCAAGTTATCCTGCTAACAAAAAAGTGGCGAGAATTAAGAAAAATATTCTAACGAAAACATAAGGGCCCGAATTCACAAAGCAAGGTTTGAGCTCAGACCAAGGTTTGAGGTCAAACCTCCTTTTGTTTCGCCAAACCTCCTTTTGTTATTTACAAACCTGGTTTGTAAATAACAAAAGGAGGTTTGAGCTCAAACCCGGTCTGAGCTCAAACCTTGCTTTGTGAATTCGGGCCAAGGTGTTCTGTATTATATACAGCCCACCTGATAAAGAGAAATCGTGACGTAATCCACGTATTACTAACTACGCAAAGTTCCACAGAAATTTGCAATTTCAACTTTCAATTGAAAGTTTTGACATGATCCCACCATCTGATTAAAAAACAAAAGGCACAACTTTTATAGCCCGTAGTCTCAGCTATAACATACCAAAATTTGGGAGAACATAGAGCACAAATGAGCTAGATAGGGCTCAAAGATTGATGTCATGTAGATCCATGATTTGAACGAAATTGGCACCTCCCATAGGCTTAACACGCAAATTAAGAAAATCTGTCCAGTTAGCTTTAATCGCAATTTTCACTATGATGACGTCATCAAAATGAAAACTAATGTGCAGTGATCATGTAGACAATCGCCTCAACTACAAGATATCAACATTAGGAAGAGATTCAATTAATATTTACAGAGATACAATCAATTTTTCCATAAATATGCTGACGTCATAATATGCAAATTCGTATTTTGAGTTCCAAGGTCAATATGATGATGACACGATATACCTAATGGCCAAATGAGACATGAAATCACATCTCCCACTCATACTCTATCCGAATATGAACACAAATCGAGGGTTCCCGTGCATCCCAAAGAGCCATAAGGGTTTTATATAGGCGTGTTGTTGCCCATATATGCTATGTATTACAAGAGTTCACGCACACGGACATTTATCTTGAACGGACGCTCATTCCCTTAATAATGGTCGTAAGGAGATAAACATGGTATCAAATTGTTCGGAAAAATATGAGGAATACTGTGTCAAAAGATACCCGGGAGGAATTATTTTGCGTTCGGCCGTGACAAACGAAAACGCGCGCGCATGCGCGTGCGCGCGACTCTTTATAAAATGCCATTGCTAATAATGGCGTACGCGCGCGTTTTTGGACCTGAAATTGACCGGACTGATATTCACCTTGATCATGATAAATATGAATGAGAAAAAACTTTCCGTTATGAAGATATGATCATATGTTGATTTTCACAAAATGGCGCCTAGATGACGTTATCAGTCAAGGTCAAGGTTGAAAACCTTATTGTGCTCTTTCCTCATGCCAATAAATATGTGTGCCAAATTTCAAGGCAATTGATTGAGCCATTTTCAAGTTTTCCTGCTAACAAAAAAGTGGCGAGAATTAAGAAAAATATTCTAACGAAAACATAAGGTGTTCTGTATTATATACAGCCCACCTGATAAAGAGAAATCGTGACGTAATCCACGTATTACTAACTACGCAAAGTTCCACAGAAATTTGCAATTTCAACTTTCAATTGAAAGTTTTGACATGATCCCACCATCTGATTAAAAAACAAAAGGCACAACTTTTATAGCCCGTAGTCTCAGCTATAACATACCAAAATTTGGGAGAACATAGAGCACAAATGAGCTAGATAGGGCTCAAAGATTGATGTCATGTAGATCCATGATTTGAACGAAATTGGCACCTCCCATAGGCTTAACACGCAAATTAAGAAAATCTGTCCAGTTAGCTTTAATCGCAATTTTCACTATGATGACGTCATCAAAATGAAAACTAATGTGCAGTGATCATGTAGACAATCGCCTCAACTACAAGATATCAACATTAGGAAGAGATTCAATTAATATTTACAGAGATACAATCAATTTTTACATAAATATGCTGACGTCATAATATGCAAATTCGTATTTTGAGTTCCAAGGTCAATATGATGATGACACGATATACCTAATGGCCAAATGAGACATGAAATCACATCTCCCACTCATACTCTATCCGAATATGAACACAAATCGAGGGTTCCCGTGCATCCCAAAGAGCCATAAGGGTTTTATATAGGCGTGTTGTTGCCCATATATGCTATGTATTACAAGAGTTCACGCACACGGACATTTATCTTGAACGGACGCTCATTCCCTTAATAATGGTCGTAAGGAGATAAACATGGTATCAAATTGTTCGGAAAAATATGAGGAATACTGTGTCAAAAGATACCCGGGAGGAATTATTTTGCGTTCGGCCGTGACAAACGAAAACGCGCGCGCATGCGCGTGCGCGCGACTCTTTATAAAATGCCATTGCTAATAATGGCGTACGCGCGCGTTTTTGGACCTGAAATTGACCGGACTGATATTCACCTTGATCATGATAAATATGAATGAGAAAAAACTTTCCGTTATGAAGATATGATCATATGTTGATTTTCACAAAATGGCGCCTAGATGACGTTATCAGTCAAGGTCAAGGTTGAAAACCTTATTGTGCTCTTTCCTCATGCCAATAAATATGTGTGCCAAATTTCAAGGCAATTGATTGAGCCATTTTCAAGTTATCCTGCTAACAAAAAAGTGGCGAGAATTAAGAAAAATATTCTAACGAAAACATAAGGTGTTCTGTATTATATACAGCCCACCTGATAAAGAGAAATCGTGACGTAATCCACGTATTACTAACTACGCAAAGTTCCACAGAAATTTGCAATTTCAACTTTCAATTGAAAGTTTTGACATGATCCCACCATCTGATTAAAAAACAAAAGGCACAACTTTTATAGCCCGTAGTCTCAGCTATAACATACCAAAATTTGGGAGAACATAGAGCACAAATGAGCTAGATAGGGCTCAAAGATTGATGTCATGTAGATCCATGATTTGAACGAAATTGGCACCTCCCATAGGCTTAACACGCAAATTAAGAAAATCTGTCCAGTTAGCTTTAATCGCAATTTTCACTATGATGACGTCATCAAAATGAAAACTAATGTGCAGTGATCATGTAGACAATCGCCTCAACTACAAGATATCAACATTAGGAAGAGATTCAATTAATATTTACAGAGATACAATCAATTTTTCCATAAATATGCTGACGTCATAATATGCAAATTCGTATTTTGAGTTCCAAGGTCAATATGATGATGACACGATATACCTAATGGCCAAATGAGACATGAAATCACATCTCCCACTCATACTCTATCCGAATATGAACACAAATCGAGGGTTCCCGTGCATCCCAAAGAGCCATAAGGGTTTTATATAGGCGTGTTGTTGCCCATATATGCTATGTATTACAAGAGTTCACGCACACGGACATTTATCTTGAACGGACGCTCATTCCCTTAATAATGGTCGTAAGGAGATAAACATGGTATCAAATTGTTCGGAAAAATATGAGGAATACTGTGTCAAAAGATACCCGGGAGGAATTATTTTGCGTTCGGCCGTGACAAACGAAAACGCGCGCGCATGCGCGTGCGCGCGACTCTTTATAAAATGCCATTGCTAATAATGGCGTACGCGCGCGTTTTTGGACCTGAAATTGACCGGACTGATATTCACCTTGATCATGATAAATATGAATGAGAAAAAACTTTCCGTTATGAAGATATGATCATATGTTGATTTTCACAAAATGGCGCCTAAATGACGTTATCAGTCAAGGTCAAGGTTGAAAACCTTATTGTGCTCTTTCCTCATGCCAATAAATATGTGTGCCAAATTTCAAGGCAATTGATTGAGCCATTTTCAAGTTATCCTGCTAACAAAAAAGTGGCGAGAATTAAGAAAAATATTCTAACGAAAACATAAGGTGTTCTGTATTATATACAGCCCACCTGATAAAGAGAAATCGTGACGTAATCCACGTATTACTAACTACGCAAAGTTCCACAGAAATTTGCAATTTCAACTTTCAATTGAAAGTTTTGACATGATCCCACCATCTGATTAAAAAACAAAAGGCACAACTTTTATAGCCCGTAGTCTCAGCTATAACATACCAAAATTTGGGAGAACATAGAGCACAAATGAGCTAGATAGGGCTCAAAGATTGATGTCATGTAGATCCATGATTTGAACGAAATTGGCACCTCCCATAGGCTTAACACGCAAATTTAAGAAAATCTGTCCAGTTAGCTTTAATCGCAATTTTCACTATGATGACGTCATCAAAATGAAAACTAATGTGCAGTGATCATGTAGACAATCGCCTCAACTACAAGATATCAACATTAGGAAGAGATTCAATTAATATTTACAGAGATACAATCAATTTTTCCATAAATATGCTGACGTCATAATATGCAAATTCGTATTTTGAGTTCCAAGGTCAATATGATGATGACACGATATACCTAATGGCCAAATGAGACATGAAATCACATCTCCCACTCATACTCTATCCGAATATGAACACAAATCGAGGGTTCCCGTGCATCCCAAAGAGCCATAAGGGTTTTATATAGGCGTGTTGTTGCCCATATATGCTATGTATTACAAGAGTTCACGCACACGGACATTTATCTTGAACGGACGCTCATTCCCTTAATAATGGTCGTAAGGAGATAAACATGGTATCAAATTGTTCGGAAAAATATGAGGAATACTGTGTCAAAAGATACCCGGGAGGAATTATTTTGCGTTCGGCCGTGACAAACGAAAACGCGCGCGCATGCGCGTGCGCGCGACTCTTTATAAAATGCCATTGCTAATAATGGCGTACGCGCGCGTTTTTGGACCTGAAATTGACCGGACTGATATTCACCTTGATCATGATAAATATGAATGAGAAAAAACTTTCCGTTATGAAGATATGATCATATGTTGATTTTCACAAAATGGCGCCTAGATGACGTTATCAGTTTAGGTCAAGGTTGAAAACCTTATTGTGCTCTTTCCTCATGCCAATAAATATGTGTGCCAAATTTCAAGGCAATTGATTGAGCCATTTTCAAGTTATCCTGCTAACAAAAAAGTGGCGAGAATTAAGAAAAATATTCTAACGAAAACATAAGGTGTTCTGTATTATATACAGCCCACCTGATAAAGAGAAATCGTGACGTAATCCACGTATTACTAACTACGCAAAGTTCCACAGAAATTTGCAATTTCAACTTTCAATTGAAAGTTTTGACATGATCCCACCATCTGATTAAAAAACAAAAGGCACAACTTTTATAGCCCGTAGTCTCAGCTATAACATACCAAAATTTGGGAGAACATAGAGCACAAATGAGCTAGATAGGGCTCAAAGATTGATGTCATGTAGATCCATGATTTGAACGAAATTGGCACCTCCCATAGGCTTAACACGCAAATTAAGAAAATCTGTCCAGTTAGCTTTAATCGCAATTTTCACTATGATGACGTCATCAAAATGAAAACTAATGTGCAGTGATCATGTAGACAATCGCCTCAACTACAAGATATCAACATTAGGAAGAGATTCAATTAATATTTACAGAGATACAATCAATTTTTCCATAAATATGCTGACGTCATAATATGCAAATTCGTATTTTGAGTTCCAAGGTCAATATGATGATGACACGATATACCTAATGGCCAAATGAGACATGAAATCACATCTCCCACTCATACTCTATCCGAATATGAACACAAATCGAGGGTTCCCGTGCATCCCAAAGAGCCATAAGGGTTTTATATAGGCGTGTTGTTGCCCATATATGCTATGTATTACAAGAGTTCACGCACACGGACATTTATCTTGAACGGACGCTCATTCCCTTAATAATGGTCGTAAGGAGATAAACATGGTATCAAATTGTTCGGAAAAATATGAGGAATACTGTGTCAAAAGATACCCGGGAGGAATTATTTTGCGTTCGGCCGTGACAAACGAAAACGCGCGCGCATGCGCGTGCGCGCGACTCTTTATAAAATGCCATTGCTAATAATGGCGTACGCGCGCGTTTTTGGACCTGAAATTGACCGGACTGATATTCACCTTGATCATGATAAATATGAATGAGAAAAAACTTTCCGTTATGAAGATATGATCATATGTTGATTTTCACAAAATGGCGCCTAGATGACGTTATCAGTTTAGGTCAAGGTTGAAAACCTTATTGTGCTCTTTCCTCATGCCAATAAATATGTGTGCCAAATTTCAAGGCAATTGATTGAGCCATTTTCAAGTTATCCTGCTAACAAAAAAGTGGCGAGAATTAAGAAAAATATTCTAACGAAAACATAAGGTGTTCTGTATTATATACAGCCCACCTGATAAAGAGAAATCGTGACGTAATCCACGTATTACTAACTACGCAAAGTTCCACAGAAATTTGCAATTTCAACTTTCAATTGAAAGTTTTGACATGATCCCACCATCTGATTAAAAAACAAAAGGCACAACTTTTATAGCCCGTAGTCTCAGCTATAACATACCAAAATTTGGGAGAACATAGAGCACAAATGAGCTAGATAGGGCTCAAAGATTGATGTCATGTAGATCCATGATTTGAACGAAATTGGCACCTCCCATAGGCTTAACACGCAAATTAAGAAAATCTGTCCAGTTAGCTTTAATCGCAATTTTCACTATGATGACGTCATCAAAATGAAAACTAATGTGCAGTGATCATGTAGACAATCGCCTCAACTACAATATATCAACATTAGGAAGAGATTCAATTAATATTTACAGAGATACAATCAATTTTTCCATAAATATGCTGACGTCATAATATGCAAATTCGTATTTTGAGTTCCAAGGTCAATATGATGATGACACGATATACCTAATGGCCAAATGAGACATGAAATCACATCTCCCACTCATACTCTATCCGAATATGAACACAAATCGAGGGTTCCCGTGCATCCCAAAGAGCCATAAGGGTTTTATATAGGCGTGTTGTTGCCCATATATGCTATGTATTACAAGAGTTCACGCACACGGACATTTATCTTGAACGGACGCTCATTCCCTTAATAATGGTCGTAAGGAGATAAACATGGTATCAAATTGTTCGGAAAAATATGAGGAATACTGTGTCAAAAGATACCCGGGAGGAATTATTTTGCGTTCGGCCGTGACAAACGAAAACGCGCGCGCATGCGCGTGCGCGCGACTCTTTATAAAATGCCATTGCTAATAATGGCGTACGCGCGCGTTTTTGGACCTGAAATTGACCGGACTGATATTCACCTTGATCATGATAAATATGAATGAGAAAAAACTTTCCGTTATGAAGATATGATCATATGTTGATTTTCACAAAATGGCGCCTAGATGACGTTATCAGTCAAGGTCAAGGTTGAAAACCTTATTGTGCTCTTTCCTCATGCCAATAAATATGTGTGCCAAATTTCAAGGCAATTGATTGAGCCATTTTCAAGTTATCCTGCTAACAAAAAAGTGGCGAGAATTAAGAAAAATATTCTAACGAAAACATAAGGGCCCGAATTCACAAAGCAAGGTTTGAGCTCAGACCAAGGTTTGAGGTCAAACCTCCTTTTGTTTCGCCAAACCTCCTTTTGTTATTTACAAACCTGGTTTGTAAATAACAAAAGGAGGTTTGAGCTCAAACCCGGTCTGAGCTCAAACCTTGCTTTGTGAATTCGGGCCAAGGTGTTCTGTATTATATACAGCCCACCTGATAAAGAGAAATCGTGACGTAATCCACGTATTACTAACTACGCAAAGTTCCACAGAAATTTGCAATTTCAACTTTCAATTGAAAGTTTTGACATGATCCCACCATCTGATTAAAAAACAAAAGGCACAACTTTTATAGCCCGTAGTCTCAGCTATAACATACCAAAATTTGGGAGAACATAGAGCACAAATGAGCTAGATAGGGCTCAAAGATTGATGTCATGTAGATCCATGATTTGAACGAAATTGGCACCTCCCATAGGCTTAACACGCAAATTAAGAAAATCTGTCCAGTTAGCTTTAATCGCAATTTTCACTATGATGACGTCATCAAAATGAAAACTAATGTGCAGTGATCATGTAGACAATCGCCTCAACTACAAGATATCAACATTAGGAAGAGATTCAATTAATATTTACAGAGATACAATCAATTTTTCCATAAATATGCTGACGTCATAATATGCAAATTCGTATTTTGAGTTCCAAGGTCAATATGATGATGACACGATATACCTAATGGCCAAATGAGACATGAAATCACATCTCCCACTCATACTCTATCCGAATATGAACACAAATCGAGGGTTCCCGTGCATCCCAAAGAGCCATAAGGGTTTTATATAGGCGTGTTGTTGCCCATATATGCTATGTATTACAAGAGTTCACGCACACGGACATTTATCTTGAACGGACGCTCATTCCCTTAATAATGGTCGTAAGGAGATAAACATGGTATCAAATTGTTCGGAAAAATATGAGGAATACTGTGTCAAAAGATACCCGGGAGGAATTATTTTGCGTTCGGCCGTGACAAACGAAAACGCGCGCGCATGCGCGTGCGCGCGACTCTTTATAAAATGCCATTGCTAATAATGGCGTACGCGCGCGTTTTTGGACCTGAAATTGACCGGACTGATATTCACCTTGATCATGATAAATATGAATGAGAAAAAACTTTCCGTTATGAAGATATGATCATATGTTGATTTTCACAAAATGGCGCCTAGATGACGTTATCAGTCAAGGTCAAGGTTGAAAACCTTATTGTGCTCTTTCCTCATGCCAATAAATATGTGTGCCAAATTTCAAGGCAATTGATTGAGCCATTTTCAAGTTTTCCTGCTAACAAAAAAGTGGCGAGAATTAAGAAAAATATTCTAACGAAAACATAAGGTGTTCTGTATTATATACAGCCCACCTGATAAAGAGAAATCGTGACGTAATCCACGTATTACTAACTACGCAAAGTTCCACAGAAATTTGCAATTTCAACTTTCAATTGAAAGTTTTGACATGATCCCACCATCTGATTAAAAAACAAAAGGCACAACTTTTATAGCCCGTAGTCTCAGCTATAACATACCAAAATTTGGGAGAACATAGAGCACAAATGAGCTAGATAGGGCTCAAAGATTGATGTCATGTAGATCCATGATTTGAACGAAATTGGCACCTCCCATAGGCTTAACACGCAAATTAAGAAAATCTGTCCAGTTAGCTTTAATCGCAATTTTCACTATGATGACGTCATCAAAATGAAAACTAATGTGCAGTGATCATGTAGACAATCGCCTCAACTACAAGATATCAACATTAGGAAGAGATTCAATTAATATTTACAGAGATACAATCAATTTTTCCATAAATATGCTGACGTCATAATATGCAAATTCGTATTTTGAGTTCCAAGGTCAATATGATGATGACACGATATACCTAATGGCCAAATGAGACATGAAATCACATCTCCCACTCATACTCTATCCGAATATGAACACAAATCGAGGGTTCCCGTGCATCCCAAAGAGCCATAAGGGTTTTATATAGGCGTGTTGTTGCCCATATATGCTATGTATTACAAGAGTTCACGCACACGGACATTTATCTTGAACGGACGCTCATTCCCTTAATAATGGTCGTAAGGAGATAAACATGGTATCAAATTGTTCGGAAAAATATGAGGAATACTGTGTCAAAAGATACCCGGGAGGAATTATTTTGCGTTCGGCCGTGACAAACGAAAACGCGCGCGCATGCGCGTGCGCGCGACTCTTTATAAAATGCCATTGCTAATAATGGCGTACGCGCGCGTTTTTGGACCTGAAATTGACCGGACTGATATTCACCTTGATCATGATAAATATGAATGAGAAAAAACTTTCCGTTATGAAGATATGATCATATGTTGATTTTCACAAAATGGCGCCTAGATGACGTTATCAGTCAAGGTCAAGGTTGAAAACCTTATTGTGCTCTTTCCTCATGCCAATAAATATGTGTGCCAAATTTCAAGGCAATTGATTGAGCCATTTTCAAGTTTTCCTGCTAACAAAAAAGTGGCGAGAATTAAGAAAAATATTCTAACGAAAACATAAGGTGTTCTGTATTATATACAGCCCACCTGATAAAGAGAAATCGTGACGTAATCCACGTATTACTAACTACGCAAAGTTCCACAGAAATTTGCAATTTCAACTTTCAATTGAAAGTTTTGACATGATCCCACCATCTGATTAAAAAACAAAAGGCACAACTTTTATAGCCCGTAGTCTCAGCTATAACATACCAAAATTTGGGAGAACATAGAGCACAAATGAGCTAGATAGGGCTCAAAGATTGATGTCATGTAGATCCATGATTTGAACGAAATTGGCACCTCCCATAGGCTTAACACGCAAATTAAGAAAATCTGTCCAGTTAGCTTTAATCGCAATTTTCACTATGATGACGTCATCAAAATGAAAACTAATGTGCAGTGATCATGTAGACAATCGCCTCAACTACAAGATATCAACATTAGGAAGAGATTCAATTAATATTTACAGAGATACAATCAATTTTTCCATAAATATGCTGACGTCATAATATGCAAATTCGTATTTTGAGTTCCAAGGTCAATATGATGATGACACGATATACCTAATGGCCAAATGAGACATGAAATCACATCTCCCACTCATACTCTATCCGAATATGAACACAAATCGAGGGTTCCCGTGCATCCCAAAGAGCCATAAGGGTTTTATATAGGCGTGTTGTTGCCCATATATGCTATGTATTACAAGAGTTCACGCACACGGACATTTATCTTGAACGGACGCTCATTCCCTTAATAATGGTCGTAAGGAGATAAACATGGTATCAAATTGTTCGGAAAAATATGAGGAATACTGTGTCAAAAGATACCCGGGAGGAATTATTTTGCGTTCGGCCGTGACAAACGAAAACGCGCGCGCATGCGCGTGCGCGCGACTCTTTATAAAATGCCATTGCTAATAATGGCGTACGCGCGCGTTTTTGGACCTGAAATTGACCGGACTGATATTCACCTTGATCATGATAAATATGAATGAGAAAAAACTTTCCGTTATGAAGATATGATCATATGTTGATTTTCACAAAATGGCGCCTAGATGACGTTATCAGTCAAGGTCAAGGTTGAAAACCTTATTGTGCTCTTTCCTCATGCCAATAAATATGTGTGCCAAATTTCAAGGCAATTGATTGAGCCATTTTCAAGTTATCCTGCTAACAAAAAAGTGGCGAGAATTAAGAAAAATATTCTAACGAAAACATAAGGTGTTCTGTATTATATACAGCCCACCTGATAAAGAGAAATCGTGACGTAATCCACGTATTACTAACTACGCAAAGTTCCACAGAAATTTGCAATTTCAACTTTCAATTGAAAGTTTTGACATGATCCCACCATCTGATTAAAAAACAAAAGGCACAACTTTTATAGCCCGTAGTCTCAGCTATAACATACCAAAATTTGGGAGAACATAGAGCACAAATGAGCTAGATAGGGCTCAAAGATTGATGTCATGTAGATCCATGATTTGAACGAAATTGGCACCTCCCATAGGCTTAACACGCAAATTAAGAAAATCTGTCCAGTTAGCTTTAATCGCAATTTTCACTATGATGACGTCATCAAAATGAAAACTAATGTGCAGTGATCATGTAGACAATCGCCTCAACTACAAGATATCAACATTAGGAAGAGATTCAATTAATATTTACAGAGATACAATCAATTTTTCCATAAATATGCTGACGTCATAATATGCAAATTCGTATTTTGAGTTCCAAGGTCAATATGATGATGACACGATATACCTAATGGCCAAATGAGACATGAAATCACATCTCCCACTCATACTCTATCCGAATATGAACACAAATCGAGGGTTCCCGTGCATCCCAAAGAGCCATAAGGGTTTTATATAGGCGTGTTGTTGCCCATATATGCTATGTATTACAAGAGTTCACGCACACGGACATTTATCTTGAACGGACGCTCATTCCCTTAATAATGGTCGTAAGGAGATAAACATGGTATCAAATTGTTCGGAAAAATATGAGGAATACTGTGTCAAAAGATACCCGGGAGGAATTATTTTGCGTTCGGCCGTGACAAACGAAAACGCGCGCGCATGCGCGTGCGCGCGACTCTTTATAAAATGCCATTGCTAATAATGGCGTACGCGCGCGTTTTTGGACCTGAAATTGACCGGACTGATATTCACCTTGATCATGATAAATATGAATGAGAAAAAACTTTCCGTTATGAAGATATGATCATATGTTGATTTTCACAAAATGGCGCCTAGATGACGTTATCAGTCAAGGTCAAGGTTGAAAACCTTATTGTGCTCTTTCCTCATGCCAATAAATATGTGTGCCAAATTTCAAGGCAATTGATTGAGCCATTTTCAAGTTATCCTGCTAACAAAAAAGTGGCGAGAATTAAGAAAAATATTCTAACGAAAACATAAGGTGTTCTGTATTATATACAGCCCACCTGATAAAGAGAAATCGTGACGTAATCCACGTATTACTAACTACGCAAAGTTCCACAGAAATTTGCAATTTCAACTTTCAATTGAAAATTTTGACATGATCCCACCATCTGATTAAAAAACAAAAGGCACAACTTTTATAGCCCGTAGTCTCAGCTATAACATACCAAAATTTGGGAGAACATAGAGCACAAATGAGCTAGATAGGGCTCAAAGATTGATGTCATGTAGATCCATGATTTGAACGAAATTGGCACCTCCCATAGGCTTAACACGCAAATTAAGAAAATCTGTCCAGTTAGCTTTAATCGCAATTTTCACTATGATGACGTCATCAAAATGAAAACTAATGTGCAGTGATCATGTAGACAATCGCCTCAACTACAAGATATCAACATTAGGAAGAGATTCAATTAATATTTACAGAGATACAATCAATTTTTCCATAAATATGCTGACGTCATAATATGCAAATTCGTATTTTGAGTTCCAAGGTCAATATGATGATGACACGATATACCTAATGGCCAAATGAGACATGAAATCACATCTCCCACTCATACTCTATCCGAATATGAACACAAATCGAGGGTTCCCGTGCATCCCAAAGAGCCATAAGGGTTTTATATAGGCGTGTTGTTGCCCATATATGCTATGTATTACAAGAGTTCACGCACACGGACATTTATCTTGAACGGACGCTCATTCCCTTAATAATGGTCGTAAGGAGATAAACATGGTATCAAATTGTTCGGAAAAATATGAGGAATACTGTGTCAAAAGATACCCGGGAGGAATTATTTTGCGTTCGGCCGTGACAAACGAAAACGCGCGCGCATGCGCGTGCGCGCGACTCTTTATAAAATGCCATTGCTAATAATGGCGTACGCGCGCGTTTTTGGACCTGAAATTGACCGGACTGATATTCACCTTGATCATGATAAATATGAATGAGAAAAAACTTTCCGTTATGAAGATATGATCATATGTTGATTTTCACAAAATGGCGCCTAGATGACGTTATCAGTCAAGGTCAAGGTTGAAAACCTTATTGTGCTCTTTCCTCATGCCAATAAATATGTGTGCCAAATTTCAAGGCAATTGATTGAGCCATTTTCAAGTTTTCCTGCTAACAAAAAAGTGGCGAGAATTAAGAAAAATATTCTAACGAAAACATAAGGTGTTCTGTATTATATACAGCCCACCTGATAAAGAGAAATCGTGACGTAATCCACGTATTACTAACTACGCAAAGTTCCACAGAAATTTGCAATTTCAACTTTCAATTGAAAGTTTTGACATGATCCCACCATCTGATTAAAAAACAAAAGGCACAACTTTTATAGCCCGTAGTCTCAGCTATAACATACCAAAATTTGGGAGAACATAGAGCACAAATGAGCTAGATAGGGCTCAAAGATTGATGTCATGTAGATCCATGATTTGAACGAAATTGGCACCTCCCATAGGCTTAACACGCAAATTAAGAAAATCTGTCCAGTTAGCTTTAATCGCAATTTTCACTATGATGACGTCATCAAAATGAAAACTAATGTGCAGTGATCATGTAGACAATCGCCTCAACTACAAGATATCAACATTAGGAAGAGATTCAATTAATATTTACAGAGATACAATCAATTTTTCCATAAATATGCTGACGTCATAATATGCAAATTCGTATTTTGAGTTCCAAGGTCAATATGATGATGACACGATATACCTAATGGCCAAATGAGACATGAAATCACATCTCCCACTCATACTCTATCCGAATATGAACACAAATCGAGGGTTCCCGTGCATCCCAAAGAGCCATAAGGGTTTTATATAGGCGTGTTGTTGCCCATATATGCTATGTATTACAAGAGTTCACGCACACGGACATTTATCTTGAACGGACGCTCATTCCCTTAATAATGGTCGTAAGGAGATAAACATGGTATCAAATTGTTCGGAAAAATATGAGGAATACTGTGTCAAAAGATACCCGGGAGGAATTATTTTGCGTTCGGCCGTGACAAACGAAAACGCGCGCGCATGCGCGTGCGCGCGACTCTTTATAAAATGCCATTGCTAATAATGGCGTACGCGCGCGTTTTTGGACCTGAAATTGACCGGACTGATATTCACCTTGATCATGATAAATATGAATGAGAAAAAACTTTCCGTTATGAAGATATGATCATATGTTGATTTTCACAAAATGGCGCCTAGATGACGTTATCAGTCAAGGTCAAGGTTGAAAACCTTATTGTGCTCTTTCCTCATGCCAATAAATATGTGTGCCAAATTTCAAGGCAATTGATTGAGCCATTTTCAAGTTATCCTGCTAACAAAAAAGTGGCGAGAATTAAGAAAAATATTCTAACGAAAACATAAGGTGTTCTGTATTATATACAGCCCACCTGATAAAGAGAAATCGTGACGTAATCCACGTATTACTAACTACGCAAAGTTCCACAGAAATTTGCAATTTCAACTTTCAATTGAAAGTTTTGACATGATCCCACCATCTGATTAAAAAACAAAAGGCACAACTTTTATAGCCCGTAGTCTCAGCTATAACATACCAAAATTTGGGAGAACATAGAGCACAAATGAGCTAGATAGGGCTCAAAGATTGATGTCATGTAGATCCATGATTTGAACGAAATTGGCACCTCCCATAGGCTTAACACGCAAATTAAGAAAATCTGTCCAGTTAGCTTTAATCGCAATTTTCACTATGATGACGTCATCAAAATGAAAACTAATGTGCAGTGATCATGTAGACAATCGCCTCAACTACAAGATATCAACATTAGGAAGAGATTCAATTAATATTTACAGAGATACAATCAATTTTTCCATAAATATGCTGACGTCATAATATGCAAATTCGTATTTTGAGTTCCAAGGTCAATATGATGATGACACGATATACCTAATGGCCAAATGAGACATGAAATCACATCTCCCACTCATACTCTATCCGAATATGAACACAAATCGAGGGTTCCCGTGCATCCCAAAGAGCCATAAGGGTTTTATATAGGCGTGTTGTTGCCCATATATGCTATGTATTACAAGAGTTCACGCACACGGACATTTATCTTGAACGGACGCTCATTCCCTTAATAATGGTCGTAAGGAGATAAACATGGTATCAAATTGTTCGGAAAAATATGAGGAATACTGTGTCAAAAGATACCCGGGAGGAATTATTTTGCGTTCGGCCGTGACAAACGAAAACGCGCGCGCATGCGCGTGCGCGCGACTCTTTATAAAATGCCATTGCTAATAATGGCGTACGCGCGCGTTTTTGGACCTGAAATTGACCGGACTGATATTCACCTTGATCATGATAAATATGAATGAGAAAAAACTTTCCGTTATGAAGATATGATCATATGTTGATTTTCACAAAATGGCGCCTAGATGACGTTATCAGTCAAGGTCAAGGTTGAAAACCTTATTGTGCTCTTTCCTCATGCCAATAAATATGTGTGCCAAATTTCAAGGCAATTGATTGAGCCATTTTCAAGTTATCCTGCTAACAAAAAAGTGGCGAGAATTAAGAAAAATATTCTAACGAAAACATAAGGTGTTCTGTATTATATACAGCCCACCTGATAAAGAGAAATCGTGACGTAATCCACGTATTACTAACTACGCAAAGTTCCACAGAAATTTGCAATTTCAACTTTCAATTGAAAATTTTGACATGATCCCACCATCTGATTAAAAAACAAAAGGCACAACTTTTATAGCCCGTAGTCTCAGCTATAACATACCAAAATTTGGGAGAACATAGAGCACAAATGAGCTAGATAGGGCTCAAAGATTGATGTCATGTAGATCCATGATTTGAACGAAATTGGCACCTCCCATAGGCTTAACACGCAAATTAAGAAAATCTGTCCAGTTAGCTTTAATCGCAATTTTCACTATGATGACGTCATCAAAATGAAAACTAATGTGCAGTGATCATGTAGACAATCGCCTCAACTACAAGATATCAACATTAGGAAGAGATTCAATTAATATTTACAGAGATACAATCAATTTTTCCATAAATATGCTGACGTCATAATATGCAAATTCGTATTTTGAGTTCCAAGGTCAATATGATGATGACACGATATACCTAATGGCCAAATGAGACATGAAATCACATCTCCCACTCATACTCTATCCGAATATGAACACAAATCGAGGGTTCCCGTGCATCCCAAAGAGCCATAAGGGTTTTATATAGGCGTGTTGTTGCCCATATATGCTATGTATTACAAGAGTTCACGCACACGGACATTTATCTTGAACGGACGCTCATTCCCTTAATAATGGTCGTAAGGAGATAAACATGGTATCAAATTGTTCGGAAAAATATGAGGAATACTGTGTCAAAAGATACCCGGGAGGAATTATTTTGCGTTCGGCCGTGACAAACGAAAACGCGCGCGCATGCGCGTGCGCGCGACTCTTTATAAAATGCCATTGCTAATAATGGCGTACGCGCGCGTTTTTGGACCTGAAATTGACCGGACTGATATTCACCTTGATCATGATAAATATGAATGAGAAAAAACTTTCCGTTATGAAGATATGATCATATGTGACCCGGCACCACAAAACCACCAAAAAGTCGCAAAACATTATTTTCCTGATTTCATCTGATTATGAAAGAAGAAGTTCTCCTCATTAAAATGGTATATTACTTGTCCAAATTGAAGCTTTCTAACCCTTTCAATTTAGTGAATGAAAAGAGCTGGTGAGGGAGGTTACTGGTATTAAATTGTGAGAAAGAGAGCTTTAAAGTTTGGGGCTATTCAAGCATGCGGAGCAAGCAAACCACAGGGAAATCAATATAAGGGTGAATCAAAAGGCCATAGCAACCACTATGAAGAGATTTTCAGATTAGGCTGAAATTTGGCCTGATGGTCAAACATAGTCTGTTCATTATGTTTCTGAGGTTTCAATGTGTGGACTTAAGTCTTTCAAAAGTTATTATGTTGTAAATGTATAGAGTTGTAATTGGACAGATTAAGTGAACTGCAACATAGTGCCGAGACACCTGCACTAGACAATGCCTATTCATGGTGGACCCGGAGTCTTTTTGTTCCCCCTTACATAACACTGCTTGTCACCTATCTTGTTTTGTATACATCTGGGCAATTATTTGTAACCACATTATCAGGAATTCTCTCGTCGCTGTCTTGCCCGAAGTGTTCAGTAAGCAAAGCTGTAAGGTTGGCCTGATCCACCGCAGCTAGCCCCCGCATCATCGCTTCGTTGACCGCCCGAGCTACCCGGGCATCTGCGTTGGTGCACCCCGGTACCATCCCACGCTCTGCTCACGTACAAAACCTGGCTTTGTAACGACGTTGTAGACTTTTTCGCAACTTGTACTTTCAAATGTATAAAATATAATAATGTTCTTACTCTTGATCAACAAATTCTGGATATGTGATGTACAATCAAGCTACTCGAAGTCGTTAACGGAGAATATAAGACGAACGCAAATCTGAAACTCTGATGTGAAAGCAGATACAAACAAAAAGAGCGCGCCGCACTGATTGCTATAACGGACCAATCACAGCCCGCGTAGCACGACCCGTTAGCAACGACCGACCATTTCCGGACTACGATAATTTCGCTCGGGAAAAGTGATCAAATTTTGGAAGAGACCGAAGGCTGTGCGAAAAAAACTGGTCTAGAAAAACCGTTTAAAACACATCTTCTACTATGTTTTAGACTTCCAAATTTTGATACTAGGTACAGAAAAGACCACTCTTTCAGAAAATGCAAAAAAACAAAAATCTATTTTTTTCACCTAAATTTACATTTTAGCTGATTACGGAGAATCGCTGGTTGCGACTTTTTGTTGGTTTTGTGGTGCCGGGTCACATATGTTGATTTTCACAAAATGGCGCCTAGATGACGTTATCAGTCAAGGTCAAGGTTGAAAACCTTATTGTGCTCTTTCCTCATGCCAATAAATATGTGTGCCAAATTTCAAGGCAATTGATTGAGCCATTTTCAAGTTATCCTGCTAACAAAAAAGTGGCGAGAATTAAGAAAAATATTCTAACGAAAACATAAGGTGTTCTGTATTATATACAGCCCACCTGATAAAGAGAAATCGTGACGTAATCCACGTATTACTAACTACGCAAAGTTCCACAGAAATTTGCAATTTCAACTTTCAATTGAAAATTTTGACATGATCCCACCATCTGATTAAAAAACAAAAGGCACAACTTTTATAGCCCGTAGTCTCAGCTATAACATACCAAAATTTGGGAGAACATAGAGCACAAATGAGCTAGATAGGGCTCAAAGATTGATGTCATGTAGATCCATGATTTGAACGAAATTGGCACCTCCCATAGGCTTAACACGCAAATTAAGAAAATCTGTCCAGTTAGCTTTAATCGCAATTTTCACTATGATGACGTCATCAAAATGAAAACTAATGTGCAGTGATCATGTAGACAATCGCCTCAACTACAAGATATCAACATTAGGAAGAGATTCAATTAATATTTACAGAGATACAATCAATTTTTCCATAAATATGCTGACGTCATAATATGCAAATTCGTATTTTGAGTTCCAAGGTCAATATGATGATGACACGATATACCTAATGGCCAAATGAGACATGAAATCACATCTCCCACTCATACTCTATCCGAATATGAACACAAATCGAGGGTTCCCGTGCATCCCAAAGAGCCATAAGGGTTTTATATAGGCGTGTTGTTGCCCATATATGCTATGTATTACAAGAGTTCACGCACACGGACATTTATCTTGAACGGACGCTCATTCCCTTAATAATGGTCGTAAGGAGATAAACATGGTATCAAATTGTTCGGAAAAATATGAGGAATACTGTGTCAAAAGATACCCGGGAGGAATTATTTTGCGTTCGGCCGTGACAAACGAAAACGCGCGCGCATGCGCGTGCGCGCGACTCTTTATAAAATGCCATTGCTAATAATGGCGTACGCGCGCGTTTTTGGACCTGAAATTGACCGGACTGATATTCACCTTGATCATGATAAATATGAATGAGAAAAAACTTTCCGTTATGAAGATATGATCATATGTTGATTTTCACAAAATGGCGCCTAGATGACGTTATCAGTCAAGGTCAAGGTTGAAAACCTTATTGTGCTCTTTCCTCATGCCAATAAATATGTGTGCCAAATTTCAAGGCAATTGATTGAGCCATTTTCAAGTTATCCTGCTAACAAAAAAGTGGCGAGAATTAAGAAAAATATTCTAACGAAAACATAAGGTGTTCTGTATTATATACAGCCCACCTGATAAAGAGAAATCGTGACGTAATCCACGTATTACTAACTACGCAAAGTTCCACAGAAATTTGCAATTTCAACTTTCAATTGAAAATTTTGACATGATCCCACCATCTGATTAAAAAACAAAAGGCACAACTTTTATAGCCCGTAGTCTCAGCTATAACATACCAAAATTTGGGAGAACATAGAGCACAAATGAGCTAGATAGGGCTCAAAGATTGATGTCATGTAGATCCATGATTTGAACGAAATTGGCACCTCCCATAGGCTTAACACGCAAATTAAGAAAATCTGTCCAGTTAGCTTTAATCGCAATTTTCACTATGATGACGTCATCAAAATGAAAACTAATGTGCAGTGATCATGTAGACAATCGCCTCAACTACAAGATATCAACATTAGGAAGAGATTCAATTAATATTTACAGAGATACAATCAATTTTTCCATAAATATGCTGACGTCATAATATGCAAATTCGTATTTTGAGTTCCAAGGTCAATATTTTGATTTTATTTCAAAGACTTTATTTTCTGCAATCAAACAAATCAATAATTATACAACAAATATGGATAATTATATAAAACATAAGGTATGCAAACAATATACAAAATATAGAAACAAATGTATAATACATGAGTAAGAGTAAATGTATACGTTGGGCCATTGCGTGTATAAAGAAAGAAAGCAGAAGGTCGCCGTTATAAGCAAAAGCTTGAGTAGACGGTCAACCGAGCTAAGAAAAAAAAATGAGTTGTGAAATATTGGCAAAGTAACAAGAAGAGGGGGGCCATGATACTCAAATGATATATATTACAATTAAATGTGAATATAAACAGTTGGATTCAATATAAATAATTATAGAATTAGCATATGAATCTCATCTTTATAAGGCTACTAATTATACGATAATGATAGAAATAAGAGAGAAACTAAACAAAAACAAGGGTGCAAGTGGTGCGTGTGTGTGCAAGTGCAAGTGTCCTCATGCGCCAAAATGTTGAATCATCGGTATTACTATGTAAACGTCAGACCAAAATTTAATGTAGTTTCTAAAGTTTTACAAAGAACGCTTTATATATATTTTTTTATTTTTATCTTTATACATTATATTGTGAAATAATGTGTTTTTTTAGTGTAGCTTTAAATGAATAGAGAGATGTACACTGTTTAATATGTCTAGGGAGTGCATTCCAAATGTCTGGTCCGTGATATCTTATGGACTTATGCGCTAACAAAGTTTTAGGATTGTGTAAATGAAAATCAGTACAATTACGCGTTGGGTATGAGTGAACATGGGAATTAGGAATAAATACGTCATGAAAAAGAGGAAGTGAATTTTGTGTGTATTTAAACATACAGATTGCTGTTTGATATAAGTGCAAATCACTCACTTTTAAAATGTTTAATCTATAAAATAACGGATTTGTATGAGCTAAGTAATTAGAATGGGTACAAATCCTAAGTGCTCTTTTTTGCAAAAGAAAAATTATATTAATCTTAGTTATACTACAGTTCCCCCAAACTGTATTACAGTATGTAAAATAAGGTAACACTAATGCATTATAATGTATAAAGTATTTTCTCGGGTACAAGGTCCCTCATTTTACCAATTACCCCAACTGCCCTTGAAATTGATGTTGTAATATTATTTACATGATTATTCCAAGTAAGCTTTGAATCCAAAGTTATACCTAAATATTTTGTCGATTTCCTTTCAACTATAGAAATATTATCAATAACAATGTTTATAACCTGATCAAAGTGTGTTTGGGAAGCACAAAAATTTATAAAACATGTTTTATCTAAATTAAGGGACAATTTATTGCATTTAAACCATGTTGAGATTTTAACTAATTCATTATTGAGAGTATTAATTAGAGTATTCAAGCATTTATGAGAACAAAATATGTTAGTGTCATCTGCGAAAAGCACGTAAGTAAGAAGTGGTGATGACTTTACTATGTCATTAATATAAATTAGAAAAAGAAGGGGGCCTAAAATTGATCCTTGTGGAACACCACATAACACATTTAAGCTGGGGGAATTTACTGACTGAAATGAAACAAATTGCTTTCGATTAACTAAATAATTATTAAACCATTTTAAAGCTGTGCCTCGTATACCATAATGAGTAAGTTTTTGCAACAAAATGTTATGATTCATGGTGTCAAAAGCTTTTGACAGGTCCATAAATACCCCAATTATATGTTCTTTATTATTAAGTGTTTGAGTTATTTTATCACAAGATTGTATCAAAGCATAATCAGTAGAGAACCCTTTTCGAAATCCAAACTGATTGCAAATAAGAGTATTATTGTCTTGTAAAAAAGAATAAAGACGTTTATAAACAATTTTTTCTAAAATCTTGGAAATGACCGGCAATAGCGAGATAGGGCGATAATTTTTAATTTGAGTTAAATCATCTTTTTTATAAATAGGAATCACTTTGGCTATCTTTAAGGAGTCCGGGAAAATGCCTGTCGAAAGTGATAAATTACAAATATGAACTAGGGGAGAGGCCAAACAATAAATAATTTTCTTTAATAAATACACACTTATTCCATCATAACTGCATGATCTACTCATCTTAAACGATCGAACTATCTCTAATATTTCATTTTCATTCACTGGAATAAAAAATAATGAATTTTCATTAGCATCAGATAAATAATCCTTAAAGTTTTCATTTGTGTGTATTGTTGAGGCTAAACGTGGACCTATATTAACAAAAAAGTTATTGAAAGCAGTAGCAATTGAATGAGGGTCCGTGATTTCATTACCATTTTCAACTATTATATCAGAGCATACTTTCTTTTTAGTTTTTAAGAGATCATTAATAGTTTGCCATAATACCTTTACATTCCCTTGGTTAGATTCTATTTTATTTGAATAATACCGTTTACGTGATACACGAATTAAAGTTGTTAATCTATTTCTATAATGCTTATATCTATCTTTATTCTGAGCAGTTGGTTTACGCAATGATATTTTATACAAACGATTGCGAGTTAAAATTGAACGCATTAACCCCTGAGTAATCCATGGCTGTTTTATACTTATATTATCTTTTTTTTTAATAAATGGCATATTCTTATCTATATAAAAAGAGAGTTTATGCAAAAAGTTTTGATATGACAAATTAGCATCTTCAATCGAGAATATCTCGCGCCATTGTTCTTTGGACAAATCAAAAATTAAAGAATCAATAGTTTGTTCTGTTTCTTTCCTCTTTTTAACGAAAATATTTTTCCTAGTTTTCTCACTAATGACATTATAGCATATAACAAAAATGGGTAGATGATCTGATATATCTGAGTACAAAATACCATTTAAATGTTCTGCATGTATGACATTTGAGAATATATTATCAATTAATGTTTCACTTACACTATCAATTCTAGTAGGTTTAGAAATATGGGGATAACAAGAATATAATAACATAGTATTATAAAATTTCAATATATTATTGTTTGTTTTATTAACTAAGTCTAAATTATAATCACCCATTAAATATATGTGTTTATTTTCCTGCGATATCTTATTCAAAACGGAATCTATTTGATTTATGAACGTATCTACATCACTAGTTGGTGGTCTATAAATAGTTCCTATTATCATATTTTTATTTTTACTCATACTAACTTCTATAAATAAACTTTCGGAACCTTCAATTTCTATATCAGTCCGAATTTTGAATATAAATGTATTATTTATGTATATGGCAACACCTCCTCCTCTACCATTCTTACGGTCTTTACGTATCATTTCATAATTAGAAAGATTAAACATTTCGGGTGAATTTTCATGTAACCACGTTTCTGTGATGCCAATGGCTGAAAAGGGAAAATTATTAATAGAGTCCATTAATATTTCAAAAGGAAGAAAATTTTTATTCAAACTTCGAGCATTCATATGAAATAGACTAAATTGATTACTAATGTTATTAGTTGGTCTTAAGGTAGATTGATCATGAATGCTATTAAAATCGAAATTAATCTTCTTATTAAATTCATTTATTGTATAATATTCACTATTGTGTTCAACTAAATTTTGGTCATCTATTAAAACATCAGGATTCATTTAATTTGAGTGACATATTAACATGGAGCGCGCGAGAGTGAAGGAGTGAAGGGTGAGCGTGCAGTGACAAAAAAGTGAACATATCAAAAAAACATAACTCTATATCCAAAAATAAAAAATACATAATTACAATATTGAGACAATTATCAACAAGTATCATGACCGCGGTGTCCTCAAGCAAGACTCCCGATTAATTATAACTTTTACAAGTTAATCTAAACACACATCAGTGCAAATATACAAAAATAACAAGATTGGACATAAACCTGTAAACAAAATCAGGTTCGAAAATAACCGGATTATTTACGTCTTACAAACGATACAGATAATACTTATATGAATGGAGCAATTTCAAAGTGTTATTATACATTCAAGAGAACACAGAATAAGCAGTCATTATTTATAAGATCTACACGTTTAAATGGTACACATTTGTAGTCAATTTAACAGGCAACAGACAGAAAGAAAAAAGAAAGACGTGCCCAAGAAAACAAAAATGTGTACAATACACAGCTATACAACCTAAATGTGGGTCGCTGGGGATTTCAAAACAAATAAAATGAGGGGTTACTTGCGTGTGCTCATTCATACAATAACTCTGGAAGCGCCACGTTCGGAAAAAACACATCGCAATGGGCTGGCGGACATTGTTTGTGAACAATGCTCGCCACCCCAAAGCACCATGCCCTCCAAACGCCGCGCCGCTCCGAACTTACAACCCTAAACTCAAAATCGAATAAAGGAGCATTATTTTATGAACAAAAACGAATAAAGAAGGATTCAACGTATAGACCCACTTTCACATTATCTGCATATTAGCATACAGGAAAGGCTTGCCCAAGAAAGAATGGTTACACAGCTACATGTATACATCCTAGATGTGGGTCGCCGGGGATTTCAAATACAAAATTGAATGAGGGGTCACTAGTCTTGTATGTGTTCATTCATACAATAACATTGAAAGTACGAACTGGACAGCGTACAAGTATACTACCGGAATCAGAAAAAAGGCCACAATAAACACAACTACTTGTAATTATAGCCTGAAACTGTTTGCGAAGCTTAGGGAAGCGTCACAACCCCGGCGGTCAGAGCCGGATACCCCAGACCTCCTCCAACCGGTTGTTATGTGACTTCTCCTGCCACTTGTAAACACCCATATGTAATCAGAAAACTGCAAATAACACTGTGCATGTATTCTTGTGCTGAACAAATAACAAATAACAATTATCCCTGGATCCTTGAAGGGATTATAGTCATAACAGAGCATATCAGAAGGGATTCTTTAAAACAGAATACCGGTAATTATTTTTCATTTATGCCCTCGCTCTAACATGAAATATGGAATAACAGTGATTGTAATAAAGACGTTTCAACAAAATCATGACATAAGTAAAGAAAGCCAACCATGTACTTATTTTGCATTTTTTCATTTCTTATTTTTGATTTATATGAAATCAATATAAAATATGATGAGCCAGACATAAACAATGAATGCGCCAATTAAAAACGATACTCATCATCCTACAGACCGGTAGGGATAGTGTCCATCTAGTATCTCACGAGTAATGATACTAGAAAATAAGTAGATTTAATATTAATGTTCATGGTGTTCATATTTATGTCCAATAAATTACAAACTTTAGACTTCAGCAATTTTGACTAGGTGGTCATGTATGCATAATTGCCTAGAGGTCTATATAATTATATAACCGTTTCTTGAAATTATGAACTTGTAAATTTCAAGTAAAATCAGCCTCGACAAAAGAAAATGTTACGGCCATAATCATGAATTGAATAGTTTGAAATTGTCTTCTTTATCAAGAGTTATTTTATCAGGTTAACCCGTTGTCATCACTGACCTGACCAGAAGATCCATGGGTTCTGTGCACCTCCATTTCTGACTGCCTTCCTGGTTTGTAACAGAACTTTAGTTCCGACAACTTTGATCCTCGTTGATAGGTTTTTGTTTTTCCTCAGGTCGTATGCCACTGATGCCAATCTCCCCCTCTCTCGCTTCATTTTGGGAGGAAGATCGGTACGGATGCTGATGTTGCTAAACTGCGAAGAAGGGTCGTTTGCATCACTGCCTGGGGGTCCTGGTTGTCGGCGAGGTCGATGCTCGTAGGAATGAAGTAGCCGATCTCGGTCCATCATGCGACCAAATCTGATGATGATGGCAGGTGGTTGAGACCGCTGGGGCTGGAACTGAGAACCTTCACCATGTTCACGCCGGGGCTGAGGAAGACGGTGCGCGTTGACCATGGGAATCCTTGAAGCTTCCTCTCTGGATATGTTCAGCTGCTTGGAGAAGACTAGCTGAATCGTTTCGATCACGTTTTCGTTGGGATTGGTTGGAACAGGCACACCGTATACGAGCAAGTTCTGTTTCCGATTATGCATCTCCGCAAGTGTGACTTGGACCTCGAGTTCGTCGATTTTTTTCTCCAGTTGGGATCGCAATCGAGGCAAATCTTCCTTTTCGATTGAGATTAGTCGATCGGATGTTGTAGTGAGGCTTACTTCTATATCTGATACAGTTCTTTTTGTCACCTCAAGATCATGTTTTATCGCTGAAATATCATTAACAACACGATCGAGTTTGTTGTTTACTTGTGATGCCAGTTCACCGAACATTCGTTTCATTTCTGTCGTGAACGTATACAGTTCGCTGGGCAGTTGAGTGGATGGAACATGTACCGGCGATTGTGCACATTGACTGTGTTCGCTGATCCCATTCAGGTTAGCGCTTGTGTCGATTATGTCCGCAGAATCGAGCGGCTGGCTTAAATCTAGCCCTGCCGGTCGCCCGGCACGATTAACACCGCTGTCGTCCATTACGCTGCGAGGCGATATGGCGCCATTTTCTGATGAATTTGAGGCGGTATCTTCTCGGTTTTTACCTCCATTGTTAGACTTATTGACACTAGCATTTCGCAAATTATATCCTGGAGTTTCCTTCCGCTTGTTCTTGTTGGAGTCCATTTTATACTTGATGCGTATTAACGTAGAATTTAGTGGTTATTCGGGAGCCAAGCTAGTAGTGCTACTCCGCCATTATGCTGCCAATACGATTTGATGATGACACGATATACCTAATGGCCAAATGAGACATGAAATCACATCTCCCACTCATACTCTATCCGAATATGAACACAAATCGAGGGTTCCCGTGCATCCCAAAGAGCCATAAGGGTTTTATATAGGCGTGTTGTTGCCCATATATGCTATGTATTACAAGAGTTCACGCACACGGACATTTATCTTGAACGGACGCTCATTCCCTTAATAATGGTCGTAAGGAGATAAACATGGTATCAAATTGTTCGGAAAAATATGAGGAATACTGTGTCAAAAGATACCCTGGAGGAATTATTTTGCGTTCGGCCGTGACAAACGAAAACGCGCGCGCATGCGCGTGCGCGCGACTCTTTATAAAATGCCATTGCTAATAATGGCGTACGCGCGCGTTTTTGGACCTGAAATTGACCGGACTGATATTCACCTTGATCATGATAAATATGAATGAGAAAAAACTTTCCGTTATGAAGATATGATCATATGTTGATTTTCACAAAATGGCGCCTAGATGACGTTATCAGTCAAGGTCAAGGTTGAAAACCTTATTGTGCTCTTTCCTCATGCCAATAAATATGTGTGCCAAATTTCAAGGCAATTGATTGAGCCATTTTCAAGTTATCCTGCTAACAAAAAAGTGGCGAGAATTAAGAAAAATATTCTAACGAAAACATAAGGTGTTCTGTATTATATACAGCCCACCTGATAAAGAGAAATCGTGACGTAATCCACGTATTACTAACTACGCAAAGTTCCACAGAAATTTGCAATTTCAACTTTCAATTGAAAATTTTGACATGATCCCACCATCTGATTAAAAAACAAAAGGCACAACTTTTATAGCCCGTAGTCTCAGCTATAACATACCAAAATTTGGGAGAACATAGAGCACAAATGAGCTAGATAGGGCTCAAAGATTGATGTCATGTAGATCCATGATTTGAACGAAATTGGCACCTCCCATAGGCTTAACACGCAAATTAAGAAAATCTGTCCAGTTAGCTTTAATCGCAATTTTCACTATGATGACGTCATCAAAATGAAAACTAATGTGCAGTGATCATGTAGACAATCGCCTCAACTACAAGATATCAACATTAGGAAGAGATTCAATTAATATTTACAGAGATACAATCAATTTTTCCATAAATATGCTGACGTCATAATATGCAAATTCGTATTTTGAGTTCCAAGGTCAATATGATGATGACACGATATACCTAATGGCCAAATGAGACATGAAATCACATCTCCCACTCATACTCTATCCGAATATGAACACAAATCGAGGGTTCCCGTGCATCCCAAAGAGCCATAAGGGTTTTATATAGGCGTGTTGTTGCCCATATATGCTATGTATTACAAGAGTTCACGCACACGGACATTTATCTTGAACGGACGCTCATTCCCTTAATAATGGTCGTAAGGAGATAAACATGGTATCAAATTGTTCGGAAAAATATGAGGAATACTGTGTCAAAAGATACCCGGGAGGAATTATTTTGCGTTCGGCCGTGACAAACGAAAACGCGCGCGCATGCGCGTGCGCGCGACTCTTTATAAAATGCCATTGCTAATAATGGCGTACGCGCGCGTTTTTGGACCTGAAATTGACCGGACTGATATTCACCTTGATCATGATAAATATGAATGAGAAAAAACTTTCCGTTATGAAGATATGATCATATGTTGATTTTCACAAAATGGCGCCTAGATGACGTTATCAGTCAAGGTCAAGGTTGAAAACCTTATTGTGCTCTTTCCTCATGCCAATAAATATGTGTGCCAAATTTCAAGGCAATTGATTGAGCCATTTTCAAGTTATCCTGCTAACAAAAAAGTGGCGAGAATTAAGAAAAATATTCTAACGAAAACATAAGGTGTTCTGTATTATATACAGCCCACCTGATAAATAATAAAGGCGATTTTAACAAAAATATAAGGTGGTCTGTATTAGATACAGCCCACCTGATAAAGACGATTTTAACAAAAATATAAGGTGGTCTGTATTAGATACAGCCCACCTGATAAATAAATAAATAAAGGCAATTTTAACAAAAATATAAGGTGGTCTGTATTAGATACAGCCCACCTGATAAATAAATAAATAATAAATAAAGGCGATTTTAACAAAAATATAAGGTGGTCTGTATTAGATACAGCCCACCTGATAATAAAGGCAATTTTAACAAAAATATAAGGTGGTCTGTATGATATACAGCCCACCTGATAAATAAATAAATAAATAATAAAGGCAATTCTAACGAAATTATAAGGTGGTCTGTACGTTATACAGCCCACCTGATAAAGGCAATTTTAACGAAAACATAAGGTGGTCTGTATTATATACAGCCCACCTGATAATAACTAGAAATGCAATCGTGTCACAACGATGTGCGTGCAATGACGTAGCTTCTGTGATAGTGGAGATAGGTAGGGCGAAAGAAAGGCCTCAACAGTGACATTGATGGGATGGTAGTGACTATGCCTACGAAGTTTGACAGAAATTGTGATAGGGGAAGGAACCTAGAAAGGGCTCGCAATTAGCACTGCGTGCAAAAACCAATGGGATTCGGTGCATGTTCGTCATTGCAATAAAGATCGTTCTGGGGGCCAAGAGCGTGAACCCGATATGCCCCATAGACAATGCGTGTAATGCATTGGCGGAAAATGTACAGGATCTGTATTATGACCGGACTTAAATTATTATTTTTTCTCTCTCATTATGTCTCTTTATGGGACGTATTTGGTATCATTGGAAAGAGAATTTCATGGTTGTTATTGTAAACCACTCTCTTTTTTTATATGATAATCCTATTGTAACACGTGATGTAAAATAGATTTATAGGACAAAATGGCGTCTTAAATGGTCCCCTTGACCAATTTCAAAAATCCGGCCATGAGGTGCCCTGCGTATTGCAACTCGAAATGTCACTGCAAATTTTGAAGGAAAAAAAAGGACGTTTAAGGGGCGAAAAGCAGTCTGAAAATGACGTCATAGCCGAAACGTGTTATAATCGGGCGGAAACTCGGCGGAATTCGTGTAGTGACCCTTGTTCAAATGCGATTTACTCACAATTTTGTGTGTGAACATATACAATACTTGGTATCATTCGAAAGGGCACTCCATTGCCGCCAGATTGACATCATTGTCATCTGCGCGCAATGTATTGCACGCATTTAACGCGCTATCACGCAATGCATAGTAAATACATCATTTTTGGAGATAACTTTGCGCTGACATTGTCGAATTTTACCAAACTTTGCGGACAGTTGTCACGTATATAAATACATGTGTGTGCCAAGTTTCATTGACGTAGGTCAAAGGATCGTAATTTTAGAGCAAGTTGAAGTTATTTTGGAATTTTCTTGAAAATGGCGAATTTGGAGGGCAATTTTCTCAAATTTGGTCAGTGATAGGGTATATAATTTTGTATATGGCTGGAAAGGGCATATCTTCAAGTATCTAAATCCAAAAAAGGGTACGGGTTTGCCAAGCCATTATGGAGATACGGCCACAGAGAGAAAGCCAATTCCCAGAACTTTAGAGGGCGCTATTTATGTTGTGCAAAGCCATTGGAGCGTGAAATTTGGCATTGCTATGAGCAATTATGGGATAAGGATACTGTGAGATTTAAATACAAAACGGAATTTATATGAGAAAGTTATGGCAGTTTTAGATTATTTAGGTGTCAATTTTTCAAGAATTTGAGAGATAGTTGACGGAGTCGGTTTCAGATTTGAATTTTGAGTATAAAGATGGCATTTTGAAGGGCAGGTTATGTGTCGCAGATTAAAGAACATCTCCTAGACTATCTAGAGGAATTTGTTAGAAGTTTATAGGATCTAGGATAGTGGAGATAGGAAGGAAGAAAGAAAGGCCTTAAAATGGACCAGAAACGGACAAAATGGCGCCTGGACGGTTATGCATGAGTGATCTCGAAAATCGAAGAATGTAGTGACCTTGAAGGGATGTTAGAGACTATGCCTATGAAATTTGAAAGGAAAAGGACATGAGGAAAGCACCTAACTAGGAATAACAAACATTACGTGCAAAACGAATGCGATTTCCTGACGATAAGGATAAGGAAAAGGAGGAAAAGGAGAATATTAATGGGGCAGAATGTGAACGAAAACAAGGCAATGACGAAGGTCGTCATTGCAATAATATATTGTAAAATGCATTAACTACATGTAGAGTCTAGTCTATATTTAAAAGTTAAATAGTGGTAATTTAATTGGCAGGTTTTGGACCTATACTAGTAGAAATATTGAGATACTGCATGAGTCTATAGATCGAGGCCCTATACTGATCGAGTAACAAAACCGAACAACAATCTTGTGTTTAAAAGGGTTTGATACCGTCAAATTTGATTTAACAGAACTCATTTTAAACAATCTTTCTGGCTTCTCATTAGTTTTTTAATTTTGTTTCTTCATTCTAGGAAATGGTGAAACGCAGGCCGAATTTGACAGGTCGGGATGTCCGCTGCCTGGCAGACTACGTGAAAAAGAATGGCAAGCTTTGTTCGGCAAAGCGGGGAACTGTGTGGAAAAGGTTTGTAAAATCCAATGCAGATCTATTTATGAAAATTTTCAGAACATAACTATGATTTCGAATTTGAATAAAGAGTCTCTTTATCTAACTTATTTTAATTTTTCCTTCTTTCAACTTTTCTTCTAATAAGTATACCGAAAATGATGTTTTGGTTTTCATTTCTCCTGATGCCCAAGACAGAATGCAGTCCACTGTCTTTGGAGACAGTTGGATGCTACCATATGAGAGTATTCGTTCAAAATAAGTAAGGGTGAATTAATATGTTAATCATCTATTGCATATTAAAGCAAACTTGAGTAGGTTCCAATTTACATTGTACTTTTTATTCTTGAATTTGTAGATCAAAAAACGAAAAGAGGATGCATGGGCCCTAGGGCTCGTATCCCTAGAGGCCCAGGGACTCCAACCAGGTAGAACGGTAAAGGACCTACGTCTAACCTGGAATGAAATGGCGGCTAAGGCCCGAAAATACCGGGACGCAAAGAACAAGACAGGTAAATTAAGCTGTCTTTATTGTGTAACAGATAAAACTGTAAAAGGTACCTTTCTTTCATACTCCTTCCACATGTAATTTATCACCAATAGTTACCTGTGCTTTGGAAAAGTTAAAAAGTAAGAAAGCATTTGTGCAATAAAAAAACAAGTTTTTAAAATGGTGGGATTCCATCTGCTATTAGTATCTACTGTACCACCATAGGTCATCATAAATTGTACATGCATTAAAAAATTATCTTTAATATATCATATCAACATTCATGACTTAGGACAACAGCCTAGTGTTTGAATGCTAGGCTTTTTTATTTTTATTTCTCTTTAAAAAGATAGCATGTTTTGCATGGTATATCCTATTTCAATAAAGAATACTCTAGAGTAGCCTGTCAAGAAGAGTATTGAATTAGTAAAGGGGTTTATTATTATCAGGAGACTTGGTTGGTAGATTGGTGGTCTCATAATCCGACGACCTAGGTTCGAAACCATGTCGTCGATGCACTAGTGTCCTTTGGTATTAAGGCATTATTCCTCATTACCAAGGTCCCTTAGATAGGACCTAAAGTCGTCGGTTACTAATAAGCACTCGTGCTTTTTTAGCAGTCGGGTAAAATAACCACCACTAAACCGCAAATCACAACTTACACTTATTTGGTGTAGGTTATTAACCATCACGACCTAATCCAAGATCTCTCTTTAACTGTTATGGAAAACAAAATTACGATCGATATTAACATTTCGTAAAAATGTTATGTTGACCACCCCACCCCCTAACTCTATTTGAAAAATTTATCCCATTGAACATGAGATTCAAATGTGGCATGTATTTTTATGTGAGGCATTTTCCATACGGGTATATGGTGATTTTTTGTTTAACAAAAACAAAATCCTCACTGATGGTGTACAGTACAACCATTTTTTTCTCACATTTTTTAAATATTTTTTTAGGGGGGTGTTAACCATTTTTTCAAACATATTGATGATTAGATAAAACCCTTACCGACATTGTTTCTCTTTTTATCACAGAATTTTAATAATAAAATAATAATAACAACATTTAGACAGTATGGTTCTATAGTTCTTTAAAACTCAATCAAGGCAATCTTTATTGTTATATGCATACAGACAGCAGAAAATGCCATGGCTGTGGCCATGATGGTAAGCAGCATGGTGGGTGGCATATCTGTGCCGGCCCGGGACCCACAGACCAGTACTAGTGCAGCCAGCAGTGCCGGACCACCAAGAAGCCAGCCTGTTCTAGTAGGGGATCGCACAGCCATAGACACCAAGAAGCCAATCACCTGTTATGAAGAAAGGCTTCTGGAGATAGAAGAGGAAAAGTTATTACTTATGAAGCGTGCGGTTCACTTGTTTGAATTATTTGTTTGTAATCAAAAAGAGGTTTAAAATTGTTACTTTTGTTTGTTTTGCAAATTTTTGGTTTTGCAATTTTCTCATAAATTCGACTTCATACCTATTATGTCTGTAGTGAGCCAATAAATTATTATGTAAGAATGATATGTTAATTTCGTTCTTATTCATGATAACTTTACCTTTCAGTATTCAAAAAGATTATATCATTGTGCATTTTGGAACTAAGGAAATTAGGTTTCCTAGAAATCTAATATGAATATGTCGTTATTAAAAATGAATTGACTATGCATGAGCGTTCCACGGGACTCCCCCCCCCCCCTTCCCCAGTCAGGTTTGGATTAAATATGTGGCCTGCTTCTGAATAGAACAAATTACAAATTCAGGAGATATACTCATCCCATATATACTGTAAATTAACTGAATCTAAAGATAAAAATGTTATGAGGCCAATCTTAAGGATATCTTACACACTTCATTGAAAAAGGGCCTTGAATATGATGCCACATTCATATATTTATAAAACAATATGACTATTGGCAGGTCAGCAGAACATGCCCTAGCCCGGCGATTCCGTGAAATTTGAATTTTGGCTTGGTGCTACCTTAGCAATTAATCCCCCCCCCCCCGGTTGGATTCAGTACTGAATTGATTAAGATTCTCAATGCAAACAGAAGATTACTACCACTTGAGTTATATAGTACAAGCATATTTCAACAATATTGTCACAACTAAATAGTGCAGTAATAAAAAGAATTTATGTGTCAACTTATAGATGACCCAAAATGGTGTTTTAAAGCAGGGGAAGTCCACCCTAAAAATAAGTATGTTTGAATGATATAAAATATAGATAAACAATAAGGTCAGTGACAGTGAATGTTGAAAAAGATTCTTGGTTACAGTATATAGAAGTCTTCTTCATAAAATTCTAGCGGAAATAATTGGCAATAATAGTGTTTCTGATGGCTAAGCCGTTGTCTTCAATGTGGTCCCTGTCTGGTTCGTGTTCATGTTGTTCAATACCAAAGTCTACTTCAGGCTGCTTCAAATCTTTAGCCACATTGTGTAATACGGCGCATGCAGTGATGATCTTGCACGCTCTTCTGGGTGTTACAGCATGTGCTCTGCAGAGTAAAGTAAAGTATTGAAGTATAACAAATTAAAAACAAAGAATTATTGGGAAGTATATTAGACTATGAAAATACATGTACATCTAACTACAGTGCTATACATCTAACCTATACATTGGCAAAAGGAAGTAAGTCACATATATGAGTAATTTTCTTTTTTTACCTGTAGCTCTTCTGGGCCAAATGTTACTCATGAACACTCATCCTGCTAAGAGATGTGTTTGGCAATTTGACATCATGGTATTGCTTTGATGTCTAAAATGGCATACATTCATTCACTTTCTTTTTAATTGTAGATGCACATATGCATTGAAATGTTTCTTGTAGTACAAACCTATTGTAAGCCTGTTCTGCAGGAGTCCTTGGATTTAGCACTGGTGTCATCAGGTATGGTCTTAAAGCGTAACCAGAATCTCCAAGAAGTAGACCATGCTGTTGTAGATCTTCAAAAGTCTGTCCAACTCTGCTGTTCTGTATAAAGGAAGAATCATTATAAGAATGAACATAATATGGTAGAATAGGTGTCCCTTGACCTTTGATATTTATTGCATTCTCTTGCATATACACATTTTGAAAAATGATTAAAAATTGTAAGATCTTAGCTTCACAATTATTTTTTAGCATTTGTAACAAACATTTGACATCAATTTCAATGATTTACATGTATGTCAATATATGTTGTCATGGAGGCATTTCATAGGAAATTTTAGAATAAAAATATTATGGATTTACCTGAAATATCCTGCTGTCATGAGTGCTGCCTGGCCAGCGTGCCAGAATGTTTATGATCTTGTAATTGGTAGCACAAATTATTTGGGTGTTGATGGAGTGATATCCCTTTCTGTTCATATAGACGTGCTCACCAGGGCCCAAGGGAGCTCCATTTAGTCTAATGTGAGTTCCGTCCACCACTCCTATGACCTGGGGAAAGCCTGATATGTTGAAGAAATCCACTTGGGCTCTGTTGACTTCTTCATTCGTCGTTGGAAACTTGATTATCTGAAGTGTGAATTGGAGATGCAGAAAGAAAACAAAAATCAATAATTCCATGTTGCAGATCTTCATAATGTTATGTATACAATACAAGTCTAATTCATGTGCAAACTTTTGAAAC